>JAUPMG010310813.1:0-16241 GCA_031762675.1 Pachysandra terminalis
TACCTGATCTAATTGGATGATTTTTAACCATCTGATTTTCGGAATCCCTTTGCAGAACTTCTGCAGAAGGGTTTATCCTTATTTATTTATTTTTCATCACCAAATGACAAAACAAAAGCAGATGTATATATAATCTATCTATCTAACCTTGAATTACAGATAGAGAGAGAGCCCCACTTCTCCGAGAAGTAAGGAAATAAAACAGGTGAAGACAGGAAGCCCATGTCTACCCATGATCCAAAGCTTCCTCCAGAAGTAGCTAAATAAGTCATTCCCACCCACAGTCAGAGATCTCTCCCACTCCCAGACGAACTTGTGTGTTCTAGTAGCAGGGACCACCGCATTGCACCGCACATACAAATGTTCAGAAATTACTATATTATTAGAAAGCGTTGTAATCCCTCTATAATCCCTCATTGATAATACAAAGGGATTATATTATTTATTGTAAACGTTGTTCATCTTTCTTTCTTCTTCTTGTTAATTACAAGTTGGCGGTCATCGAATAAAGAAATGGAACGCATAAGCAAAAGGTATGAGATCTTTCCCTTTCGCAACCCCAAAAGAAGAAAAGAAAAGGTGGTGGATGTAATGTAATGGTGATTATGTATATAAAAATAAAATCAGAGCAAATCAAACCTTGGGATTTGCTGATGGAGGCAAAAAGCAGCGGAGAGTGACAATGACGGCGAGGGCGAGGGACAATAGCAGCAGTGACTGCGACGACGACAATCGACGACAACTGCAACGGCAAAGGCAGCGTAGCGAAGGCGGGAGGAGGAAAGAGCGAAGGCGGGAGGAAGAAAGAGAAAGGGGGAAGAGAGAAGGGTTAGAGTCGGGGGTAAAGAAAAAATCCTTTGTCGCCGACAATGATCACTATATCGGCGGTTTTATAATAACCGCCGACATATGGTTAGTCTATCCCGCCATTTATCTCGCGCCAATGCTTTAGTGCGGTCTCGGCGGTTTAAATAACACCGCCGACTTTTTTCCACCCTAGCTCGGCGGTGTTTAATAAACCACCGACTTATATAACAATAGGTTGGCGGTTATTATATAAACCACCTAGCTATGATCAGTTTCTCCCATCAAATTTCCCGCGCCAAGGGCTTAAGTGCGCGCTACAGGGATGTATCGGCGGTTTTTATTAAACCACCGTCATAGGTATTTAGCATGGCGGTGATTATATAACCGCCGGTAAAAGACGCCGGGAAAAACCCCTTTTTTGTATTGACTGTGGGTATGCTTGTATAAATCTCCCTTTAAAGATTCATATTTTATTAATAGAGAAGAGGTGAAGAATTTAAAACCATTTTTTTTTTAAGTTTTAAAAACTATTCTATGAAAGTAATGAAATATAGCTATTAAGTAAAGCGAGTAAATAACGTAGTAAATGAGGCAGTTTAACCGACCATAGGAAAGTGATTAAATAAAGCGGTAAATAATAAGACGCTTTAACGTACCATTAATAAGCAATTTATTGAAGATAAAATTAAATGATGTACTTTGAAGAACTAAGTCAAGAACATGAAAAACATACCTTAGATATTGAAGATCAGATTAAATGAAGTGTTTTTGAAGAACTTACCCAAGAACATGAAAAACATACCTTAGATATTGAAGATCAGATTAAATGAAATGCTTTTGAAGAACATAGCCAAGAACATGAAGAACATACCTTAGAAATTGAAGATTACAAGCTTTGAAATGTAAATTACAACAACTAAGAAATAAAAGAGATAATGTAAACCAAACTAGAACTAAGAAATGAAAAACTAAGTTAGTTTTTTGAACTAAGGGGATGATGTGGTATTTATAGGCTTCAAAAACATATATTTTCATCCCCAAAACCAACTTAGGCAAGTGGGCTTGTGAGCTTGCAAGTGGTATTCCAGTGGAGTTCACCATTTTGGCCATATCTCCTTCATCTAAACTTCAATTGAGGCAGTTCAAGTTGCGTTAGAAAGCTACTGAACCGGGCTATATTTCTTCTAGAAATTGGATTTCTTCAATTCAGATGTTTATGAGCCCAAACAAAGCTATTGTCTTCTGTTCTGCACCATCTCATGCCTTCCTTCAACACTTTAATTGCTTCCCAAAGTCAGAATTTGATGATTTGATGATTTTGACCTCTCAAAACCTATATACATAAAAAAAAGAAAGAAAAAAACATCAAATTAACATGAAACTAAGGTCTAGTATATGCAAGGTAAGGGGCAGAAATGCGGTTCAAAACTACAGTTTTCAATGTGAGTCAAAAGCATAAACTCCGTCCTAATCCACAAAAATGTATATTTGGGGATTTATCTGGAAATTTATTGGGTTTCATCGTAAGCAGCAGAGGAATATAAGTAGATCCATTGAAGGTTAAAGCCGTACTTGAAATGCCACCACCAAGCACAGAGAAGGAAATTAGAGGATTTTTGGGCAGATCGTAGTACATAAGCCGATTCATTGCTCAACTTACTCTAGTTTGCGAGCCAATTTTTAAGTTGTTACGCAAGAATAATCCAAAGACTTGGAATGATGAGTGTCAGCATGCATTTGAGAAGATAAAAACCTACCTTCTTACCCTCCAGTGTTAGTACCTCCTAAACCAGGTCGTCCACTCTTGTTATACATTTCCATCACGGACACATCTATGGGATGCGTTTTAGCGCAACATGATGAGTTGGGAAGGAAGGAACAAGCAATCTACTACCTCAGTAAAAGGCTTCTCGAGTATGAAACTAGGTATTCTCACCTTGAGAAGTATTGCCTTGCCTTGGTATGGGCAACAAAGAGACTTCGTCATTATCTCTTCAACCAAACAATCTTGTTAATGTCAAGGATGGACCCACTAAAATATCTCTTGGAAAAGCCAATAGTCTCAGGAAGGTTGGCCCACTGGCAGATGTTACTTTCAGAATTCACCCTGATCTTTACAACCCAAAAGCTGACCAAGGCCCAAGCAATAGCAGACCATTTAGTAGATCATGCATTATTTGACTACAAGCCTATAAAAATGGATTTTTCTGATGAGGACATAATGCAATTAGAAATGGCAGATGAAGATCAAGCAACAAGGTGGAAGATGTATTTTGATGGAGCTTCAAACCAAAAGGGGTATTGTGGTTGGAGCAGTCTTGATATCACCAAATGATTTTTATATCATATCATTCAAACTAAAGTTTGAAAAGTGCACCAATAATATTGTTGAATATGAAGCATGCATAGTCAGATTACAAGCTGCGATTGAAATAGGGACAAATAAATTGGAAGTTTATGGAGATTCTTCAATGGTTATCTGCCAAACCAATGGTTATTGACTGGTAAGGGATGCGAAGCTTATCCCATATTATGATTACCTGGATGAACTCAAGAGGAAGTTTGATAAAATAAATTTTGAGTATATGCGTAGGACACATAATCAATTTGCCAATGCCCTTGCAACACCGTCTTCTATGATAAACATCCTAGAAGGACTCAACATCAAGCCTCTTGAGATTGGAATCAGAACAAAGCTAGCCTATTGCATGGAGATAGAAGAGGAAGAATGTGACCTGATGCCATGATATGTAGATATCAAGCGCAATGTAGAGGACCGACGTTTTCCACCAGAAGCTACGCTGATTGACAGATGAACAACTCAATGATTAGCATGCCAGTTCACGCTTTGCAGGGGTATTTTATTCAAGAAGTCACACAATCAGGTCCTTTTGAGGTGCCTTGATAAGATACAAGCCCAAAGAGCTATTGAAAATGTACATGAGGGATTGACAGGTACTCATATGAATGGGCATATGTTTGCAAAGAAATTACTTAGAATGGGATACTACTGTTCAACAATGGAGGCTGACTACTATGAACATGTCAGGAAATGCCATACTTGTCATATTTATACAAGTCTTATCAATTCACCATTGTCTGAGCTTCACAATATGATTACACCTTGGCCATTTTCAGTCTGGGGCATGGATGTCATTGGACCCATCACGCCAAAAGCCACAAATGGTCACCAATTCACTCTGGTGGCCGTAGATTACTTCACTAAATGGGTTGAAGCAGCCTCGTATACCAATATCACAACCAAAACAATGGCAAGGTTCTTTAAAAAAGAAATCAACTGTAGATATGGTGTTCCTTATGAGATTATATTTGATAATGAACTAAACTTCAGCAACAAGGATGTAAGGGGAGTATGTGAAAAATTTCAAATCCAGCAGCATAAATCATCGCTCCATAGGCCCCAGATGAATGGTGCAATCGAAACAGCAAATAAAAACTTAAAGCGGATAATTGAAAAAATGGCTACCAAGCATTCTATGTGGCATGAAATGTTGCCTTATGCACTGATGGCTTATAGAACCTCGATCAGACTTCTACGGGGGCATCACCCTATTCATTGGTTTATGGGATGGAGGCAGTTCTCCCTTTAGAAGTCGAAATCCCATCTTTAAGAGTTTTAATGGAGGCAGAGCTAGATGAAGCTGAATGGGCCAGAAGCCGATTGGATCAGTTAAACTTGATTGAAGAACGCAGATTTCGCTCCATTGACCATGCCTAAGCCTATCAAAGGAGAATGGCTAGGGCCTTTGCAAAGAAGGTTATCCCACGTGAGTTTAAAGTTGGAGATTTGGTTCTAGAAAAGAAGTTGCCAAGGCAATCAGATCAAAGAGGTAAGTTTAAACCAAATTATGAAGGTCCATATGTCGTAAAGAAGGTGTTCTCGGGTGGAGTCTTGATACTGGGGCAGATGGAGGATGAAGACCTCCCTCAACCAGTAAATTCTGATCAAGTGAAGAAATACTATGCCTAGATTTGACCGAAGTGTACCTTTTTCATGCCATGAGAAATGAAAGATGCGACCTGCAACACATGGTGAAGGCCACAACGAAAGACATAGCTAGTTCTGTAAATATAAAAGAGCCTCCAGCTCAGCAGAAAACTTTGCCAAATCTTATCCTTCTATAGAATGATGTTTCACCTCAATAATCGACAAAGAGCAAGGCTCCTCCGATCCTTGAGAAGCCTACTACGAGTAAGTAGATCGAGCTCTGTTTTGTAGATTTACTTGTAATGCATTCTCTTCTAATTAAAATTTCCTTTTGCAGCTCCCACTTCTACCAAAGAAAGAAAATAGATGAGGATCTGAAAGTCTCGGTTCATGCATCTTTCTTCCACAGTGATTCCCTCTAGCAGCGAAGTTGCTGGGGGAAAATGAAAGAAGAGTTGCAGCGGAGGTTGCGGAGAAGGAAAAAGTTCTTGAAGCATCTTCCTTTGCCATCATCTCCGTTACTGAGGTAATTGCTCACTTGATTGTTTTTGATGCACTTCCTCTGTTTTTCAGGATAACTGATTTCTCATGTTTCTTGTAGGGAGATGATGAGATCACTTCACCTGCTCCTTCAAATTTTAGCGAAGGGGCATGAATTCTTACAATAAGAAGAGCAAAAGGAACCACTGACGTAAGTCCGGTGGTGACTGCTGCAGTTAAGGAAGTTGAAGTCACATTGGCGATTCCATTAACCCTAGTGGAGATTACAACTGTACAACCCGAAGTAGTTAGTCCACTAGTGAGTGTTGCACCTACAGATATTGTTATGGTTGAAGCATTCGTTTTCACCCCCACCATCGCTGAGGCTGCAGACATGACACTTCCCACGACCCGATCAACCTCCACTACCAAGAGGAAGAGGCTATCCTTGTATTTTCTAACAATTTAGAAGACGAGGGAGTTGTCTCCAGGTCATGCGCCTTCTAGCCATCTGAAGTCTACAGATGATTGCTTGGTGGTTGAAGATAGAGTTTATTGGATGGACATAATAAAGAATACCTTCGACGAGGTTGCTAATGAATCTGCCCTACCTAACTTCAGACTTCGAAGTGCAAGGTATGATGAGTTATGCAAACTCTTAGAGATCATGAGCCGTAAGGAAAACAATAGTGTCATTGCTGATGATAAGAGGAGTTGGGAGAAGACATTAAAGTCTCTACATACTATGGGTTTCCAGCTGAATTGGCTGAACTATCTCCTTGGGGAGTTGACAGTGAGGAGAATAAATGCAGTAAAATCAAGGAATTCGATATTGCATTGGTTGGAAAAACAGATGAAGTAAAATTTTTGCAGAAGTCCTTCAAAAATCGGGAGGCCAAGATAGGTAACTTGTTGCACAAAATAGAGGAACTCGCAGCCACACTGAGGAAAATTGTGAGCTACACCGGGTCAGGTGGACCCTAGGTCAATCGGGTTGATTGGAGTCACCACCATCCATTGGGTTAAGCTGTGAATGGTCACCTAGGTAGGTCAATTAATCTCAAAAATAACCCAAAAATAGTATTTAAATATGGTTTAATCAAAATGGGTACGGAGGTTTAGTTAAGAAAATGGGAAGGTGTTAGACATCCACTCTCTTCCGGTTCACCCGGTTACCTGGTTTGATTCTATTTGGCCAAATTAAATTAAAATCCTAAAGTAATAAAAAGAACCTAGAAAAAATTCTAAAAAAAAAACCTAAAACCAAAAATAAAATACCTAAATCCTAAATACAAAATACGCTAGGATAGAAAAATCTAAAAATTCTAAGATACATAAAGTGACCTAAAAGCATCTAAAGAAAATAAAAGAAATTCTTGAAATGCCCTAAAACGTAAGAATCTCAAAATTTACCTAATCCTAGAATAGACAACTCTAAAAACCTAATCTCAAAAAAAAAATTACTAAAATATAAAAAATCTGAATCTAAAAAAAAATTAAATACAATAGATCCTAAGACAACCCAAAAAATCAAAACTTCCTAAAACATAATAATAAAAAAAATAAAATCCCTACATCCCTAATGTCACATCCCAAACCTAGAGATCTCAATGGAGTCCCTAAAGATTTGAAATTGTAACTCTCATTCCATTCTATATGGGAGTGGTAGTCAATACATTGTCAAACACATTGAATCCATTAAGAAAATTATAAAATTATGGAATTAAAATATCTTAAAATATCCAATTACATAAAGAGTGGAAATAAACTACTTCTACTATCATGCTTCAATCAAAGTCCTACTAGCTACTAAAAATTCAATCTAAGAAATGCTAAAAGCAACATAAAACATAAAAGCCAATAAATCCTACTACAAAATATACTAAAACCATCAATCCATGTTCTAATTAAAACTAATATCTTCATCATATGCTTGTCCTCCGTCTTGATCATTATAGTTATGTTGTTCTCCATCTATAGATCCTCGAATTACTGATGGTGTTGAGTAGAGTACCTTCTTCTTCTTAAAAGTCTGAATCCTCTGCAATTCTTCAATCTCCAGCCTCTGAACTTCTCTCTGGTTGCTGCACTCTTCTTCTCTCTCTTCTCTTCTCTTGGAATATGGTCCATACGTTTATGTCTTATCTTCATATAGATTTATGTTCTTAGTTTAACTTAGTCTAGGAGTCCTTATTAGTTTAGATGTAGTATTAATTCTCCATCCTTAGATTAGATTAGTAATGTCCTACTTAATTCTAACCATTAGATTAAGAGTCCTAGTTTTAGTTGAACTATCATTAATTTTCTTTCTAATTTGAATCCTTATTAGACTAGATCTAGATTTAATTCCTTAATAAATCTTAACAATTAGATTAGATTTAGAATTCCTATGAAATTTTAGTCCTACATTATAACTTATGAGAGTTATAATTGTGTGTGTTGCACTTAGTTTCCTACTGTTCAACCCACCAATCACAACAAATCAAAGTCAAACATATGAGCTAATTTACTAAAATTTTAAACTACTCCCTATTCTTTTATTAATTACACATTGATCATTTGGATTTAGTTTGAGTTATTACAATCTACCCTCCTTAAGAAAATTTCATCCTCGAAATTCATTTACCCGGTTAAGAAAGTTGTGGATACTTACATTGAGTATGTTCCCATGGAAAATCAAACTCTTCCTGAATTGACAGATTCAAACAGTACCTTCCATCACTTCGCCTTGTTGCTGCTCCAAAGTGTAGATCTTTCCTTGTTGAGGTTATTGCTGTTGTGGTACTCCGTTTTTATTCCCTTTCGATTGTTGTTGTTACTGTACCGGTTTCTGATTCTGTTGGTAATGAAGTGTAGGTACAAGTTGTTGTTGTTCTTGGACTGAATTCTGCTGCCGGTTCCTTGGTAATGACAATTTCTTTGATGATGTCCTAACCTTCCGCAGTTAAAACACCTTATATTCGTAGTTCCAAAGCTTTGAGTGTTCATTGATTCTTGCTTCCTTTGCCTTTTTTGATAATCTACTTAATTATAGTAGTTTTTAAAATTTCCAACTCTAACATTGTTCCTTTCCAATTTTCAGCAAAAAAATTGGAATAATATTTATGTGTTATCATCGCTTGGTAACATTCTTACTTTTGGTTTCTTTGCCATCTATCCATGTTGCATGAAATAAATCGTTAGTTTGGATTGGTGAATTAGTGAAAGATGTGTTATGGTTCCATTCACGTTTCTTAAATATTGTATTTTCTATATATAACATTTTTTTTTGGTTTCTATCACTATCTTTAAGATCAACATGGTTTCTTTTATGAAAATGTAAATATGTTTTGATCATATTGCTTAAATTTTCAATTTGAAATCATGTTGAAAATCAAAACGCAGATTTAATAAACACTATAAAGTATAAAGTACACTTTTCTAGTAGGAGTGTACACCAATATTTATTGTAAACTAGTATTAGAAAAGTTCATAAAAAGATAATAATATTAAGAAAAGATCTTTTGATCAATCTCACCAAGTTGGGTCTAATTTTTGCATGTGACATTGCTTTTAATTTCTAGTTAAGGAATATAAATGAATTAGAGTCGATCTGACCTTTGAGTGAAAGAAAATCGTGCAATATTTCAATAGGTTCGGGATAACAAAGAGTAATTTTTTTCTTAATTTGGTCTACCCAAACCCACTCGAATGATAAATGAGTTGGATTGGGTTGGTGGGGTTAGGTTATAAACCTATGGACCCATTCGAACCCAAGTGACCCACCCATTTATTAAATAAACAAGTTCAGGATGAGACTGTATTATAATCAATACCTTACCCAATCCGACTCATTGCCATCTTCATTTGAAATCCAGGGATATAAATTTACAATTAGCAGCCTCCTCCCATGAATTCGTTAGATTCAAAAATAGCTTATAAATGAATTTTATAAAATTCATGTAGAACTCGAATTCCAATTCCTTAGTGCACTTCCAAACAAAAAAAATTGAAATTAGAGGCTTCAAATCCAGTTCTGATTTTAAGAGCATATATAACATTGCATCTCGTTTTGATCAATGTCTCAGGAAACATTGCACGGTTATTTCGCAAACGATTTGCGCCCTATGAAAGTTTATGTATACATATATAATATGGTATAAATAAGGTGTTCTACATGACAATAAAAAAGGAAGAGGCAAAAAATCTGATAATTTTATGATTTTGATGAACGAAATAGTGTCGGCTCCAAATCGTCTGCACCAAACCCTACACCCATTCCTACATCAGTCTGTGATTGTTCCATTCATTTAAAAAACTATTTCTTTTTGGTCAATAAAAAAAAACTAATTTTTGTGTAACAAAAAATCACTTCGACCAATCACAAACTCTCTAGTGTAGGAATGGATGCAAAAATTTGGTGCAAACAATTTGAAACCCATTCTATAACATTAGGGTATTCACAGTGAGCTTACATTTGTTCATCTTTGAGTTGACAAAACAACACGCGAAAAAAAATTTAAAGTTTGAAAGTGTGAGGACCCACAACTCGATCGAGCACACAAAGGCTCAAGCTTTACATTATATATCAAACCCCCAAGGTAGAATTCCGGTTCAATACAATACATGTATCAAATTGGACCAACTTCCATCCAATCCAAATAACTATAAATGGTCTAGTTTCCTATTAGGAGTCTTTTAAGTTCATTTGGCTATGGTTCCTTGTCAACTCAACTGTTTGAATTCACTGAATGTAGTACAATGTTTATATATGAAATGAACAGATACTTTTTTCCATCTTGACTCGTCCATTTCCCAAGTATTGTTTCTCATAGAAAACAGTCTTTGCACGAAAATGCACTTGAGGCCGTACTACACATTTTTTTACACGTGGCAAATAACATTGCAGTTCAAAGACATGGTCGTTTCATTGAGTTTAACCTAATTGCCTTTATCTTGTCAAAATAAACCATGCTTGGAATACCTTTTTTTTAAAAAAAATTATTTTTGAGAAATAAGATGATAAATCTAAGAATTACTCCAAAGATTTAGATTCATATATTTTAAACATTGTTTCCTTTATTTACTCAATTGAAAAAAAAAGGGGTTTAATTACTTTTGCCATATATTTTGAACATTGATCCCTTTATAAATGAAACATAAGATGATGATTCAATGAGGGGACTCCAAAGATTACTTAGATTCATATATTTTGAACATTACTCCCTTGATTTATATAAAAGAAAAAAAAAGGGTTTAACTTTTGCCATATCAAGCATTCTCTTGGCAAAATCAGCTTCTTATATAACTTTTCAAAGGGTGATGTGAGACTCATTTAAGTTGACCCCTTAATTAGCATATCAAGGTCATATAAGCACAAAATCTAAAAGGGTAAATTACATTAACCCTTCTTTGGATTTGGCATAATGGCAACAAGTATCTTCAAACCTTGACCATCACAAACACCTCTCCTATAGTTTGAAAGTATGTTACAACTAAAGTAATGTAATATTTGTTTTTTTAGCATATATCAGCATAGTTTGAAGACAAAAACACCCTTATATACCTTGGTTAATGATCTTAAGAACAAAATAGGTGCTTGCTTATATGGAAGAAAAAAGAAGCTTTATAATATTGAAAATTATGAAAATCTTAACTATCTCTTATAATTATAAGATAAATTAGTAATTTAATTTTTATCCTTTCAACATGGGTATTATGATCGAATGGTCAGTTTCTATTACAGATGGTTAGACTCCCCTCTAAGTTAACCCAATTAGGGTGTGGTTGTAATGTTCAAGGTTTGAGGGTACTTGTTGCCATTATGTCAAATCTAAGAGGTATCAATGTAATTTACCTAATTTAAAAAAGTTTAAGTGGTTATAATACAAATTGAGAAATAGAAATTTTTCATGGCGAGAGACTAGAAGGGCACACTTGTTAATTCTTTCATCTCCATCCCTCCCACATGCCAGTTTCATTTAATAAAGGAGACATCAGGCATGTCTAAGGAAATTAAAGTAACCTTTTTGCCTTGCCTCTTTGTTGTTTCAACATCTTAAAAATATTCAATGCCTAGCAACCATTTTACTTGATCAAAATTCAATGCATGGTTTGACATAAAGCTTGTATAGACATGGGTGTTCACTAATGTGTCTCTATCCATGGAGATTCACATTAGATAGACAATCCACCAACACTTTATGTGATGTAAAACTTCATGCTACTTAGGAAACTTCGGTTTTGATGAGGCCATTGTCCATCGCAAACTTTCAATTGATTTGAAATATATTATTGGACCAATACACACACACACACACACACACACACATATATATCTATATTATTAGGTCTTTTGAACAATCTTATTTTGAATAGTGATTTTTTTTTTCTTTCCTTTTTTAGGCCGTAAAAAAGGTACAACAACAACCTTTCTTAAGGGGAAGAAGATCTTTTTTGAAATAAGTTGATTGAATCTCGTGTGAATCTCAAACGAGGTTGACACCTATTCCAGGCAAGCCACTAAAAAGGCTCATTATCATTGGTTAAGGCAGAAGTCGGTTAAAGTGGAAGCCAGTTTGAGGCTCATTAGATCTCTTAAGAATTTAGAAACGTCAGTCACCCTTTTTAGTGGGGTCTACATTGGGACAGGTGTCAACATGATGTGAGGTTCATACAATCTAGATTCACAGAAAATTTACATCCTTCTTAAGGGAGATACAGAAATGAAACCCAAATCCATCCATCCGGCCTCTTCCAAGAGAATATAGATGTCTTACCACCATCCCTAAAACAAGAACATTATACTGTAAATTTGTTTGGAGTACTTTTATTATAACCACTAAAATAAAGTTGTAACTTTTTTTTGGTAAGAAAATAAAATTGTAACTTAGCAAATCTGTGGAATGACTTGAAACACACATTGTCAAAGAAATGTTGTTCAATGGAATTTCAAATGGATGAAAGTTCGCCACACAAACGATAGATCTCATATAAATTGAGGAATTTAACTTATTATATTGGATAAAAATAGTACATTGCCTAACAATTAATAATGGTGCGTAGAAAATAATGAACAAATTAATTATTAGAGTTATTATACATATATATATATATATATATTTATTTATTATTTTTTTTTGTGTGTATGTTAGCAAGAATAATCTTTCTTATTAATTTTTGTATAATAAACATTTTATAATCAGCCCTCTAATAGCTAACATTTGTTTGTTCTTCAACTTGTTCTGAGACTTCATCTAAGTAATCAAGGATTGTTAGACCTCATCAAATCAATCAATGAATGGTTAAGTTTGTTAGATTTGTTTGTTCTTCAACTTAACAAAGCATTGTCGTCTAATTTACAAATTATTTTACGCGTTGTAGCCAACAACATTTTTTACTGTGATTCCTTCAGTGCGTAAACTTTCAACCTTTTCTTCATCCTTTCCTTTTTTTTCTCCACCCTATACAAATAAATCTTCACCATAAAACATCTCATAGATATTTTTTTATTTGAATAGAAAAAAATAAATAAATCCACCTCAACAGCTTTACAATATAATTTATGAACCTCATAAATACATGGGAGATTGTGAATACATGGGAGATTGTGAATATATACAGGTTTTTTCTTTACAACACACAAGAAGAAATCATTGGATTCTAAAATGTAAGAGCAAAACTCTGATCTTTCTCGCATTTCTATTTTGATTTGGTCATCAGGAAGAAGTTGGTGGCTCCAAGCAGAGAAGAATAAGGATCCAAAGAGATCTCATGACGAGCAAATCAAGGAGAGATTAATCACTTTTTCTTTTTTCTTTTTTCTTTTTTTTTTCTTGGGGGATTTGGGGATGACAAAAAAATATTATTAATACCGTAGTGTATGTGTATCTATGTGGGAAAAGAAACCGGCGCCGTTGCACGATACGTCTCGAACCAATGCATGGTTCAGGCGTCAACGATCTTTCCGTCAGACATGATTCATCACTTGTACCATTTCTTATTCTCAATTTTTTTTAATGTGAGGTGCAGTGAATCTAACACTTTTACTAAGTGGAAGAGCAAGTAGCAAAGAGAGGGGAGTCTCCCGCCCACAATCGATCATTATCGTCCCAGTAGCATGCCAAAAAGCAACGATTTGTTTATTATAGAACCAAAATAATAATTAAAAAACAAATGTTAAATTATATAGGTATTGTTGATCCTCAAAATCGGCTAATAAAAGTGATTAGTGTGATGACTCAAGATGTCAGGTGCTATTATTTGAGTGATCACCCAAAGAGGGGATATCGGTTCAAAAGCCTGTCTCGTTATGGCCTAAACCTTAATAGCCGTTCTATTACGAGGCTTCTGTGTATTTTTCAGGTTAAATCACCAATAGACTAAAATAAAATGTTGAAGATCCCAAGGAATGGATTCAGAAATAATACAAAGGTATAGAAGCCTCAAAGTCAGAGATTTCAAATCTGTTAGTCAGTTTTAGATTGCACCAAGTGTCCTACCTTGTTCAATGAGAATGAGAGCTTTTATAGCCAAAATTCTAGGACAAGGTTTAAGTGACAAGTGTCAGTCATCGAGGGCTAGACATGGTAGGATGATTCCATGTGTCCTGGCCCATACCCTGACTGTTACTTATCACTTCATACAAGTGTACAAGCAATCTCTGACTTGTACTCAGTCCCTCTGATGTGAAATCGCCTATGTGGGTTTGGTTAACTCCCAACAACCGCCATGGGTCTGATGGGACATCCCTCTGAGCCACCATTCCTTTAGGTATCTCGATTTCCCCCATTTTGCCTTACTATAATAATGATTTAAGAAACTCGGGACACTGTCCTCGAGTGAGATATTCTAAGGATAATTCCTTGAACAAAACGATTTTAACTCAATTTACAAGTGTAGTGCTTCATAATATCGAGTCAAGTTATAATTCAATAAGTGATCTCGGGTATTTTTATACCTGATGTTGGATCGCCCCGAAATCAGTCATTTTTGCTTTAGGTCTTAGGATGTCAGCCTTACTTTTATTCCATGACTGGAGTAATATGTCATTGTTTCTTGAGTAACCCTTCAACATGCGAGGGTTTTGATATAACAGTGTGGTATGGATCACTAAGGTTAGCCCAGGGTTATGATTTTGATGACGAATTACCCATCTCGGGATTGGTTAGGCCACTATAGCCTCGCGTGGGAATAATATCGTTGTGAGATCATAAGGCCTTCTTTATCAGATTTGGTGATTAGATCATAAAGTCTGTTCCGATAGGATTGAGTAGCCTCTAACTGCACTTGAGATTAGATTATAGAGTTTATTCTCGGATATGGAATAGGATCGAGTTGTCTCTATCCAATCTCGAGTTTAGATCATAAAGTCCATTCTCGGATTCGGAATAGGATCAAGTTGTTCCTATCCAATCTCGAGTTTAGATCTTAAAGTCTATTTGGTTATGGAATAGGATCGAGTTGTCTTTATCCGATCTCAAGTTTAGATCTTAAAGTCTATTCTCGGATATGGAATACGATCGAGTTGTCTCTATCCAATCTCGAGTTTAGATCTTAAAGTCTATTTTCGGATTCGGAATATGATCAATTTTGTCTCTACATCCGATATTGAAGGTCAAATATTTTAATTCTCGAAACTGCATGTTCCGTTCGTATCCGAGTATATGTCTTAAAAGGACCCTAAGGCGAGAAAAGAAATAGAATTTGACCAGGAGATGCCAGTTGGCTTCATCTTATTGGTCCAATTTGAATTTTCAAATTGAGGGGTCATCATTCAATGCAAATTAATTGACAAAAAAAATATATGCGTTAATTTATATATATATATATATATATATATACAGTAGTAATAGTGCATGTGCGATGCACATAGTAAACCTATGCTAATTAGAAATGATAATTTCATAAGAAATTAAATTATTTATGAAAAAAGTATGTTTTAATTAATTTTTAATTTTATAATAAAATTAAAAAAAATAATTATAAAATAATAATTTTCTTAGTTCTATAAATATAATTTTCAACTTTTATTTTATGAAGAATTTTTCTTTAAATAAATTATGTATATAAATGCACTTTATCTCTCTCTGGTTCTATTTTTATAGTTATTTGAAACATTAATGTTGCCCATCATGAATTATGAAAGATGACTGAATCTTTTAACATTTTAGCTTTCCAACTCCAATTTTAATCAAACTTTAAATATTGTATTTTTCTTTCAAATGACGAATCTGTAGAGAAAACTCACTGAAAAAATGACTTAAGAAATACATAAATGGATGTTCGAATAGATAGAAGTTATACTAATTATGATAGCAAAAAAAAAAGCTGTAATGACCCAGACCCAGTTAGGTAATTAGTAAATTAATTCTAATTAATCTACTAATTTCACAACTGAGATTATATGCAAAACTTGTGGCTGAACTGGTTGTAGATATGAAAAGTAATTGGTTAACTTATGTAATTCAATGCAAATCAGATTTAAATGGGCTTGGACCTTAATTAGGCAGTTCGAACCTGACATGGACCTTAATTTAGATTGGGCTTAAGACCCAATCAGAATCCAATTAGATCCTACCAAATTTTGTAATTAAGATTAATAATGAGGTTAATGTAATGACCTAAACTCCTTAAAACTATTTCGCCCATTTAATTATATATTATTTAAATTAATTATGTACATATGTGTGTATTTTATGTCTAATTAGATCTAGGGAGTTATTTTAAATAGTTTATTTGGTATTGGGGTCTTTGTGTAATAACTTTTAATGGGGGTATTTTCTAGTATTAATTTGAAATTTTTTTTATCTGTTCACGCACTAACAGTGCATGAACGTTTTGCCCAGAAAGGGGTAAGGGCCAGCAACGTGGAGAGAGAGAGGGAGAGAATTGAGGGATGAGGACTCTTGATACTCATCCTATCAGATTCGTTGTTGGGTGTGGAGAAGGAAGAGAGAAAGATAGTTGCTATTTTTGCTGTGTTGTAGTGAAGAAAGGAAGAAGGAAAGACTAACCGATTTTAATC
>JAUPMG010310831.1:0-16240 GCA_031762675.1 Pachysandra terminalis
CAATTAGAGAGAGAGTTTATATATTAACTAGAACTAGGGCTAAAACAGTACATACACAAATAAAGAACGAAAGGAAAAAGTGGAAAAAAGAAAAATGGGTTGTGTGGGCATCACAGCCCACTTGCCCACACTAACATTTCCAAAGTGCTTTTGTAGTGAGAAGATAGATTCTCGATGGAGTTCTTATAGCTATTGAGTATGTAGACTCTATCCTTCAAAGTGGGAGAGTGATGGCGGGTTTGTAAGCTTGATATTGAGAAGGCGTATGACCATGTGTGCTGGAATTTTCTAACATCTCCTAGGAAGAATGGGCTTTGGCTTTGGGTTGAAGTGGATAAGTTGGATCAACAGATGTATCGTGATAGCTTCTTTCTCGGTTTTGGTGAATGGGCTAGCGACGGGATTTTTTTGATCATCGAGAGGACTTAGGCTAAGAGACTCTCTATCTCCATTTTTATTCACTATTGTTGTAGAGCTGTTTAGTATATTAGTATAGAAGGTGGTTGATTCAAACGTGCTAGAAGAGAGCATGAATGATAGTGATCCAAGCATTTCCTACCTCCAGTTTGTAGATGATACTTTGATTTTTTGTAACAGTCCAGGATCAGCTGAGGGTGTTGAGATGCATATTTCTTTGTTTCGAGGTAGTGTCGGGGTTGAAAATTAATCTGAACAAAAGTGAATTGTTTGTAATAGGTGATGGTGTTAACTTAAACCAATTGAAGGTAATTTTGGGTTGGCGCAATGGGGTTTATCCTACAATATACTTGGGCTTTTCTCTTTGGTCTTCATTTAAAGCAACTACTACTTGAGGGAAGTTAGTGGAGAGATCTGAGAAGAAATTGGTCACATGGAAAGCAAAATATCTAAGGGGGGTAAACTAATCCTAATTAAGAGTTCCCTTTCGAATCTCCCTACATACTACCCTCGGGGATGTGTTTGTGTGTCCGGAGTTGCCGGATCGGAGGATTTGGTCCCTCGATTCCAGAGGTGTTTTTACTTGTTGCTCCTTATCCAACCAATTTAGAGCTAATAGAAGCGGGCCACCTATTTCGTTTTCAGCCCGGTCGGTGTTGAATCCTCTCAAACCTCATAGAGTTAGAGCATTTGTGTGGACTGCATTGCTTTATCAGATTAACAATGTGGACATGCTCCAAAGGAGGAGGTATATGGCCCTCTCTCCTCGTATGTGTTTCTTATGCAAGGAGGAGGTGGAGACGCTCGATTACCTGTTTATTCATTGTCAGATGGCAATTGAGATTTGGAGTTTTTTTTACATATCATTGAGAGTTTGGGTGATGCCAGGGTGTATTTGCCATGTGCTTGATTAGTGGAGGTTTCTGGGTTTGGTAGATAGAGGGCGCATCATGTATCGATTGCTATTTCCGTCTATACTTTGGCACATTTGTGGAGAGCGTAATATGAGGATCTTTCATGATATTTCAGCTTCGACACCTAATCTGACGACTGGATCATAATTTTGGTGGCTTCTCGGGCATCTATCAGGAGAGAATTTGTTGGTATCTAAGCTTTTGATAAGGAGGGAGTGGCATATGATAGCTGCAAGCGGTGGGAGCCCGTCGTCCTTGCACTTGGTTTGGTGCCATCTGGAGGTTGGGTGGGTGAAGTTGAATTTTGATGGTTGTTCTCAAGGTATCCTAGGCCCGTTTGGGATAGGTGGTGTTTTCAGAGATGGTGGTGGTCGTGTTCTATTTGCATTCTCAGGTCTGGCGGAAGTTGGAGATTCGGTGTGTGCGATGATGGAGGCACTTGTAGTGGGTCTGCGGTATGCTAGTGCCCAGGGTTTTTCGGATTTAGTAGTTGAGGGGTCTTCTACCATTATTACTTGGATGGAGAGGTCAGAGGTGTGTGCTTGGAGGCTTATTCACCTGGTTTGTTTTGCTTGGTCCTTGATTAGTGGGCGGAACCTCTCATTCCGTCTTGTGTCTCAGGTAGCTAATCAGGCGGCCGAGTTTTTTGCCAGGAGGGGTATGGGGAGTGTCGGTATGTTCAAGGGGGTGCCAACATCCAATATGTTATAGGAATAGGATTTTAGGTGGTATTGTCGGCGCCTCTTGTTTGGGTTGGGTTTCTTTTCTTTTGGAGTTCTTGGTCTCCTTTCCTCCATGCTTTTAGTTTAGCTCTACAAGTCATGGAGGTTTTATTACTTCCTCTTCTATTTTAATATAATCTCACGATTTATCAAAAAGAAAGTTCCAATCTCAGTGGCTTAGAAGTTGGAAAGAATGCAAAGAGGTTTTCTTTGGAGTGGAAAGGAGGAAAGCAAGAAGGATTGAAACATTTGATGAAGCATTAATGGGTAACTGGTTATGGAGGTTTGGTGAGGAGAGAGTCTCTGGAGCATGGTGTTTGAACTCGAATCCAACTCTGGATCGGACGGGATGGGACGATCCAATATTAATAAATTTTTTTTTCTTCAAAACCTCGATTCGGTCCTACTCGGACGATCTGAGACGGATCGGAAGATCCGGATCGCCGATCCCAAGTTGGATCGCCTGATCCATCTCAGGATCAGACTGAGTCATTCATTTTTGTGTTTTATTCGTTTCGGATTCAACTCGGGGATTGGACGATCCCTTACACTATGCTCTGGAGGAAGGTGATAGTCACCAAGTATGGCAGTAACATGGGAAATTGGCTTCCTAGACAGTTTACCAGGACCTATGGTGTAGGGCTTAGTAAAGCTATTGTCAGGAATATTAAGAAATTTTCAACTGGAATTTGGTGTGAGTTGAAAGAGGGAAGCATGGTAAGATTTTGGTTCCTTGGTATGGAGAAGAACTTCTGGGGAAACAATTCCCAGATCTGTTTTTGCTGTCCTCGAATCAAGAAGCGTGGATTATTGACGTAATATGTAGGGACCATAGGGCTATTTGATATTGAACTTCAGAAGACTCCTATTTGATAAGGAACTGGATTCTGTGTCATCCTTGTTAGCCAGGTTACAGGAGGGTCTACTTTTGGAGCAGGGTCAGATGTGAAAGAATGGAAATTGGGGGAAAGAGGAAAATTCTCGGTTAAATCCTTCTAGTAGGCTTTGTTACAATTGGGGGAAGTGTTTTTATTGGGGAAATCTGTATGGTGTTCTCTTTCTCCTACAAATGTAGAATTTTTCATATGGACTGCAGTTTTGAACAAAATGATAACGTTAGGCCACTTGACGAGTAGAGGATGGGATTTGCCGAACAGATGTTTGATGTGTTTTTCATAATCCGAGTCTACTGCATACTTGTTTATCTATTGTTCATGGGCTGTTCATCTTTGGTGTTTTGTCTTGACAAATTTTAGGGTGAAATGGGTAATGCTTCAGAAGTTTGAAGATCTTACTTGCACTTTGGGGTTGGAGGAGAGGAAGATCAAGAAAGGCGATCCTATGGAGCTTATATCCCTCAGCAATATGTTGGTCACTATTGGAAAGAAAGAAATAGGAAAACCTTTGAAGGCAAGGTGAAAGATATTGGAGTCATCACAAATCAGGTGATATCAATCCTTTTCTTTTGGTCAAGTAGATTGCCGGAATTCGGTTCAACTTCTTTTGCTTATTTAGGCAGGGTTGGGACTTGCTATAAGCGAGTCAGCTATTTATGCATTTTGTTCTGCTTGAAGGTGGGTCCTTATCCTGGTTATTTTCAGTCTCTGTTATGTATAAGAGGGGTTTTGAAACAGAGGGAATTCTCTAGAATATATCGATGTCCTCCTCAAGCAGTCCATCTGGTGATCATCGATGCATCGGCGGCTCAAACGCCAGGCTTCCTGTAAGTCTCGCCGATTTATATTTGTAAAGATACGTCTACTATTATATTTCCATACTAATATATACATTCACTTTTACTGATTAAAAAAACAAAAATCCCAAACCCTCGAAGAGGAGCTTTTGTTTTAGTTTGAAGGCAGTATTGTGCAGCTGTTGTTTCTAATTTATGGTTATTCGGGTTTGGATCTAAGAGGGTTCTTTAATCCTGCTATGTTTTTGTAAAAACAATTTTGTTTTTCAGAGAAGTAGAAGAATCATGAGATGGATGGATAAAATAAAAGATCTGGAAGTGATTCGTGCGCCTAGAAGCGCTTTAACTATACAAGTTAAGGCTGCGTTTGCACCTTCTTCAATAAGTACTTATTGCAGCTTATAGCTTGTATAAGCACTTTTTAAAATTAAATATGTGTTTGGTACTACTTATGGGTAAGTGCTTACCCATAAGCACTAGAGGAAGGCTACCTCAGCAGCTTCTCCCAAGCTCTTATGCGTTAAGCTATTTCACAACTTTAATAATATTTTTAAAATACCTATTTTATCCCCAAACTTTCATAAGCACTTAAATAAATGTTATTTTTAAACTTTAATAATATTTTTATAATACCTATTTTAGGTTGCGTTTGGCCTGGCTTGTGCTAATGGATAAGCACTCATTGGATAAGTTACTCAATGGGAGCACTTATTCACAACAACAATAAACTGTTTATTTGAAGAAAATTGTGTTTGGTAAGTACATTTATTTAAGTGCTTATGAAAGTTTAGAGCTAAAATAATTATTATAAAAATAATATTAAAGTTTCGAAATAATATTTATTCAAGTGTTTATGAAAGTTTAGAGGTAAAATAGGTATTTTTAAAATATTAATAAAGTTGTGAAATAGCTTGACGCATAAGAGCTTGGGAGAAGCTACTCTCATCAGCTTCTCCTTATGGGTAGCCTTCCTTTAGTGCTTATGGGTAAGCACACTATCAAACACATTTAATTTTTAAAAGTGCCTATATAAGCTATAAGCTACAATCACTACCTATAAAAGCGGGGCCAAACACAGCCTTACCTCTAAACTTTCATAAGCACTTAAATAAATGTATTTATCAAACACTATTTTTTCAAATAAACAATTTAATAAATGTATTTATCAAACACTATTTTCTTCAAATAAACAGTTTATTGTTGTTGTGAATAAGTGCTCTCATTGAGCAACTTATCCCAGGAGTGCTTGGCCAGGCCAAACGCAGCCTAAATGTTGAAGTCTTTCCATCTTTATACAATTCTAAGTTGAAGTCTCTTTTCATTTTGATTGAAGACATAAATGGGTTAAATTATATATTCTTGCTTTCAATGAATAGAAGGAAATTAAGGGAAGCCATTGCTTATTTATTTATCTATTTTCGTGAGGAAGAAGCAGTGTCTAATGGAGAGAGGGAGTGAGAGCTATCGGTCAATGGATTGAATATGGATCGGATCAAACTGAATCCATATTCGAGTTCGACCGAAAATCCGGCCAAATCTTTAAAAAACTTCATATTCGAATTCTATTTGAACTCGACTGATCCGTATTCGACCAAAATCCAATATTCGATCGAAATAATATATATTCAAATTTAAAATGTGTTATTTGAATATTATTTCACTATTTTTTAAGGATAATAAATCAAAATAAACATTTTGAAGTTTTATAAAATCTAAACGGATATAATCGATTTCAAGGCGTGTTTGTCATTGCTTCATTGGGCTCTGGAAGTGATTCGTGAGCCAAGAAGTGCTTTAAACTATACACGTTAAGTGTTTTGTGAACACGTTTAAGAAGCAATTCCAAACGAAGTGCTTGACCGAAGTGTTGATTCCATTGTAGTCTACTCCCTGCTTCTCCAAATTGCTTTTGCATGAATCAATGTAGTCACTTAAGTGACATTTTTAATGAGATTATTTTATCCTCATTATTTTATAGTATCCATTTTCTCTCATCTTATCTTCTAGACTTAAAAACAGTTCTTAAATAGGAAGTTATCAAACGCTATCTTTTCGTGTTTCATAAGAATCAATTTTGAAGGAATTACTTTTCATTTTAGGAAGCAATGCCAAACATGACCTTAATCGAGTATGAAAATTCAGATGCATATTCAATTCATCAGATTTTATAAGGATAAACCATATTCGGGTCAAATAAAGTCGAATTCGGATATAAAGCCAACCTATTGGCAATCCTACTCTTTAAAGTATGAATTTGTCTTCTAAACTACGGCTTCAAGAACCAAAGCATAAGCACTTGATTTCATTTGCGTCAACACGAGAGATGGGCCTAGTTAGTTGAGACATGTTTGTAAGATCATGCCTTCTAACCACCGATGTGTGGCTCAGTTGGTAGCTAGCTGGGCTCTATTGGGCGTCTCTAAAGGTAAGTCTGGAGTTCGAATCCCACTAGAAGTACTCGTGGCCAGGGGTTTACCTTTAATGCTCCCTCCCAGAACGGGGATTAGTCCCACACCTAAGTGGGTGTGGGGATACCACATGGTTAAGACCAAAAAAAAAGATCATGTCTTCTAAACTACGGCCTCAATAATGGCCTCTCCACCAAAGACTTAATCAGTGATCATGATGGCTGGGACTGGACCAAAATTAGAGCCCTTATCCAAGAAACACTCTGAGATATCTTTTGTCTGATCCCTGTTTTACCAAATAACAATGATGCCCCTTTTTTCTTCTGGGACACGGACCAATTTGGAAATTTCTCTATCAAGTCGGTGATTAACTTAATCAGAAATCAACAAGGCAGGGGTACGATCTTACCTTCTGGTTCTGAAGGAAGGGCTTGGAAAGTCCCATGTAACCCTAGAATCCAACACTTCGTGTGACAATTGTCCATGAACAGACTTCCTACCCTTGATAACCTCATTAGGAAGAGCATCCCCATTGATCTGACTTGTAAGATCTGCAATGAGGAAGATGAAACTGAAGACCATATTTTTAAGAATTGCATTTTTGCAAAATCTATGTGGGACAAAGCAAAATCAACCCAAGTAGAATTACTTGGTGAGGACACAATGCTGCTTAATTCGTGTAATGTTTTTACTAACCATAGTATATTTGGTGCCTCTGGTTGAACTGGAATGCCTGGCTCATTGGTGGCACCAAATGCAGCCCTGAAGAAGTTATCTCTTCGGCGTGCAAACTCCATCATGAATTTGTCCATGCTTCGGCTGCACCAATTAGGTACCCTTTTTCCTGCACACTCAACACTCACTAGCGCCCCGTGTGCACGAAAACTATGTACATCAGATGGCACCCACTACCTTCGTCTTGGATCCAAGTCAACTTTGATGATGCGTTCAACTCCAAACTTAACTGTGCCTCGATGTGGATTCTTATTCGCAATCAGGACGACCAATTTCTCTGTGGCGGGCCTTTCAACTGGGTTAGAGCACGATAACGTTAGCAGAAGCTTGGGGTGTTTGGTGGGGTTTGGAACTGGCGACTAAGTTTCCCCATGCCAGCATCATATTGGAAGGTGACTCACACGTGATTATCAATGCCATCAGAAATTTGACCAGTGCACCGGGCATTCTGGACGAAATCCTACCTCGAATTAAAGATCTCATCAGGAACAGAAATGGAGATATACGGATTCAACATATCAAGAGAGAAGGAAACAGTGTGACAGATCATCTTGCACATGTGGCCTTAGACAACGATAGCGTCCACACCACATATGAAGCTCCCCCAAATCTCATTCAAGCATTTTATGGGTAGACATACTGCTTGCTTAGTCAATGAGTAAGCAGTTTCTTATCAACCAAAAAAAAAGAAGAAGAAATCTGTAATATTGTGAGCTGATATGTAATACATCAAAATTAATGAAGAATTATTATGAATGAAGGACGTCATATAGAAACATATTTAAATAATTAATTGGATGAAATGATATTTAATTACAGATTAAAGATACGGAAGGCCTTCATCATTCATCTCCCTTAGTTTTTTTGAAAGGAAAAGGTTGGTGGAATGAGAGAAAAGTTCTTTTGTTTGGAAAATCATTTGCCACGTGTTAATATATGTAACACCAGATTCTCACTCTGATGTGCCCCACCAGGTATGCTTTACCAGCCTCAATATCAAACTATAAATATAAAATAAATAAATAAGTTGAGATAAAGCTGCTGGTCGATAACGTATGGACCCGTTAAGAATTTTCCTTCTTGGATACAAGGTGGTTTCGATGTCCGTTAATTTATGTCACGTTTCGATCATTTAGGGTTTCAATTCACAACCAAAGCTCTCTGAGCTGCACATTCTGGAATTCAATGAATTAGAGTTAGGGTTCTTAAAAAGTATCAATGTTTGCTGTTCTCTTCTTTTGTTCTTCGTTTTTTTCTTAATCAACCACATCTATGATCGACGTTCTTACCTTGCTTATCTTTTCAATCTTGTGGTGGTGAAGGCGTGAAGCATGAAATTAAAGTATTTAAGAGATATTGAAGTTCCATTGATTTGAGATAGACCTGCTGTTCAAAGCCACCAATCATGCAGATCCTCACTATCAAGTGTTGGAGAGTCGCTTCCTTCTCTGGTTAGTCTCTTCTCGCTGCTTTGAATTTCGTTCTTTCTGAGTTAACCTGCAACTTCCTATTTAGTTTATTTCTGTTAGTTAAACGTGATTTCTCTAACATTATGCAATTCTATCGATCATTCTACCTGACCACTTCCTTACTCTATACTTCTCTAATTTCTTTGTTTTCTCAATTCCTCATTATAATTGTTTTAATTGAATTTGGCTTCTTTAAATTCTTTTCCAGCAAGGAAGAATTTACCCACCGAACTGCTACACAGTGTAAGTGAGATTCTGAATTAATACATTCTCACGAAATGGGGTTTTCAAACTTCACAGATGGTGAAGGAATTTGAGATTAATTCAAAATTTGTTCTTGCTTCATCAGTTACAGATAATTTCTGCTTTGTTCTTCTAGGAACGTGGAGCTGCTGTTAAAGCTTTTGCTCGACGTAAATCCATAAAGAAATTGAACAAAGATGGGGAAGCACGTGAAACTATAGCTCTGCAAACTAATAAGAACCCATCAGAGGAATGCAATGGTTTGGAAGATGTTACTACTCGTGATAATATTACGCTGTCTTCTGGTAACAATTTGGATGCAAAGAATTCTATTACTGTTGCTTCTAGAAGTGCTGTACTTCAGGCTTGCACTGTTTCATCCGGGTCAATAGCTGCTTTGGGTATAGTAATTCGGCAGGTTAGTTTTACCGTCATACCATATGTACTTATCTTGAACACAATTAAGCAAGTTCTGTATGATTTGTACTTATCTTGAGGATTTATGTAAAATTTAAGTGTTTCTTTCCTAATTTTTACTCATAGGTATCTCACATTGCATCTGCGGAAGGATGGCCAGTTCCTGACTGCATTGCAGAAGTCTCATGTATATATATACTTGTTCATCATTTTTGCAAGTTGATCGTTGAACACCTTTGTTTCATTTTCCATCTTTTTATGAGAATAAACATCCATAGGACACTACTCTAATTGGTTCCTACCAAAGCATTTATGAGAATACTCATCAAAGAGATCTTTTGGTCAAATTGACTCGATTTGATGGACATGACCATCTAATCTTGGACTTCCCCTGTACTAGTTTCCATATTTTATCTTTTTTTTTTTTTTTTGATCGGTAAATGGTTCATATATATTTCAGCATTTTAGGGACGTTCATGTGGCATATATGGCATCTGAGTTGGCAAGACATGTTTGGTCTCCATGTTCCTTCACAAGGTCCCTCTTCATATGCCAGGTTCTAGGTTAGACACATCCACTATGCGGCAAAATAGTGATTTAACTCTAATGTTTTCTTGCTTTAAACTTGAAATATTTAACAAAAACAAGTTTGTCAGTTGCTATTACACACGGTTAAAGTCCCCAATACACGGTATGAATCATATAACTATGGCTTACTTGAATGGAGAGGTTATCCTTGTCCACGTGACCCAGCCAGAAGATCCATTGTCAGACAGATGGTCTGAATTAACCACGCCATTCCTCTACGTGGCAGAAAACTCCATATCACACTAGGAAACTAAACTTGGTTTAACAGAGCAGAAATACTTTTCCAGTGTTTTAGATAATGGCTTTCTTTTATGTTAATGTGTATTTGTTGATTGGACCTAGCTATTATGTTACTCTAGAGAGGAGATTAATTTTTTTTTCTTATGTATACAGTTGATCTTGAGACATGGCATCTTGAGTTGATCTCAGGATTAGTTGTACTGATATCATCATGCCGATACCTACTACTGAAGACATGGCCCGATTTTGCCGAGTCTAGTAAGGCAGCCAATAAGCAGGTGCTTCCCCATTTCTGATTTGTAAATATCTATTAATTCAGAAAAGTTTTATGTGCTTGCATGTGTTACGTATTGCCAAAGCGCAGTACCAAAACTTCTTTGCGTCCGAAATTGAGTGGTTTTATTATTAGAATCGTGGTTCTCCATAAAGTGTTTTAAGTACATGGAGCATCTGTTAGCCTCAAAGTTGTCTTATACGAGATTGTTCATATTTTAAGTTCAGGTGCTTTCCTTGCTGCAACCCTTAGATTACATAGTTGTATCATTTCTGCCTGGAGTTAGCGAGGTAATTTTGAAAGATCCTATGTTTCTCATTTCTTTTTAACCAGAAGCATTTGTATATTGATCCGTGGGTTACACTAGGAACTCCTTTTCCGTGGTGCACTGCTGCCACTCTTCGGGATCAGTTGGAAGAGTGCCCTGGTGACTGCTGCCATTTTCGGTGTTCTTCACTTGGGCAGTGGCCGAAAATATTCTTTCGCATTGTGGTACCATCTTCTTGACCTTTTCGGAGATGTTTGAAAATATCTAGCATACTTGAAAACGCATCCAACAGATGATACATAATCATGCTTCCAAATGTATACGATTTTTGCTGCATATCATAAGAAGTTTAGACAATAGCCACTTATGAAATTTTGAGGTTTTAGTTATTTGAGTTAAACTTTAAAGCCATGGAGAGTTATTGTTGAACATGTTTAAGAAGTATCTATAGTTCTGATATCTTATGAAATTTGTTTTCAGGGCAACATTTGTTGGGTTCGCTTACGGTTATGCAACAATTTTGTCGTCAAGCATTATTGTGCCTATGGCTTCTCACGCACTGAACAATCTTGTAGGAGGGATTGTATGGCGTTATACATCCAATTCATCAGAATAGATGGTAGATTTATACTGTTTGTCTGATTTACTATCAAGCATATATAAATTAACTGGTGAGAGCTATGATTCACTAATTTGTTAATTGCATCTCACTTAATGTGGTTCATGTCATTTCACATCGCGTCTATGCTCACACTATCCCTATATTTATATGGTGTAACTTGAGAATTCCTCATTGTCTTGGATGCACTGATCTTCATTATTGATCCAGTAATACGAAATCTCTTCCCCTCCAAAATCAGAAGCACTTTTGGCAGGTGGGCTTGCCATGATAGGATGCGTATAAGCAACAGTGATGAAGCCTGTTGCAAGCTGCATAACAGAATATAAATCACAAGGGTTAGAAAACCTATGCATTATCTTTTTTGCTTTTTTTTTTGGGTGGCGAGGAACCCCCTATCCCACTTAGTGGGGACAGGGTAAACCTCGGATACATGACCCTACCCACAAGGACCATATATCAGGTAAGCCCAGGGACTCGAACCTTGGACCTCCAATTCCTGAGATGGAGAGCCTGCCAGTTGAGCTAACCTGTGTGGGTTAGAAAACCTATGCATTATCTTTGATTGCTGCTGAGGCTAAGTCAGGCTTGCATTCCTTAGAATCATGAAGGCTTATGGCCTAGCAGTTGGGCAACGTGACCCAACCTTAAGGGTTGTTGGAATTTATGAAGATAACATAATGGTTAATCCATCATAAGAAACCAGTAACTGGTAACCACTACTCTTGGTGCTGCCGGAGCTTGGTTGTATTCAGATTACTAGTTATCCCGACTGAATCAAATCCAAGATTATATGTTGTTCTTGCTTGACTGACAGCTAATTTTATCCAATTCCTACAATAAATTTGTAAAAACGTATTTTGAGAATTGAAATGCCTGTTGTGATCAACAGGAAAGAGCAGATGATTTGCACGAACCACGGTGGAAGATATGGGCCACCATCAAAATAAGCACAAGGATCATTGGAAAACGTTCATGAGTCATGGCAACAGTATAGACCTGGTATTAATTGTCTTTGTTTAAATCTATTTGCCTTCAAATTTTTAGAGGTTATAGAAAATCCACATCTATTGTAGCTTTCTCCATCTTGTTGTGTACAAATTTTACTTGAGATCTTTTTTCCCCACAAGCAATTAAGATTGCACCTTGCGTGTCATGGGATGAATTGGAATTCTCTATATCTTGAAGCTGCATTCATTTGAATAACCTAAGATTTGAGATAATGCATACCTGTATGTCAAGGCCCTTCTCCACAGCACTTCACACAGAGTGGTGGTTGCTTTTTGATATCACAATAACAACAAGCTATATCACAATTATTGTTGCAACCTAGCACAAGAGAAAACCCATAAACACCATTTTGTTCAGAAAAACTTTACACACGCACACACACACACAAAAAAAAAAAAACTTTTACACGGGAATCCTCATATATTTGGTGCAAATGAATCCTTGCTCATTGATGGACCAAACTACTCTGATGAGATGGGAATCAATCAAGAACTAGATTGGAGTAAATTATATGGAAACATTTATCTTCTAAGTGGATAATAAAAGTTTAGGTTTCATTACCTGTTACAGTAATATATTGGATTCGTTCAAGATATTTAGGGTTTATATGCGATGGATGGCGAGTGCTTGCTTGAACAACATTGGTGCTGACTTGTGTAGAGACCATGAAAACCAACAAACAAGCTACAGCCAAGGATTTCATCCTTGGATTAAACTCCAGATGAACTATTGTAAGTTTTGTTTAGAGTAGCTTCTTTGATAGTTGAAATTGCCCTGTTTTTCATCTATTTATGTAAATACAGGTTTGTTTGCAGTTGGAGTTTAGGAAGAAAAGAAGAACCTAACTATAATTGAAATGCCTTAGAAATTTCTCTCTCTGTCTAGCATTAAACTATATGTATGAAATAGATCATGAGAGTTACATGAGCTGATTATTTATTGATTGATTGATTATCATATGAGAGTCATGATCCTATACCAATGGAAGGATCTGCAGCTTTTGTGGCGTAGACGGGACCTGCAACTAATGAACATAGATTCAGATGGTCATGTGTTTCAATTGAGTCGATCTTGTAGAAATTCCTGAGCATAATTTTGTTAAGTTTTGGTTCTGAAATCTCAGAATTGGTCAATTACTTGTCTTGGTCAAATTTTCCGATAACTTGTGAGAAAATTTGGAATTTTTTATATACTTTTCTACTACTGGAAATTGAAATTTCAACTAACTTGGTTTTGGCAGTAATTAGGTTTTTCCATAAACAACTTGGAGGGAGGATTAGGCCACATGGATCGAATGTTCAATTCCTTGTTGATGGCTCACAAAGCTGCATATTAGAGACGTGTCCTAAGCTTACAAGACCGATGCCTGTAGTCCAACTTGAAATCTCTAATTCCATGCAAATCCAGAGGAAGCTTCAATTGCGGGGATCTATGCACCACCACCTTAACGTTTGCTTCATGCAAAGCCTGGTGAGTTTGGAAGTCCTGTACATGCAAATGGTGAATCCAGATGGACTGGACCCACCCTTTATAACCAAGATTTCAAGGATCGGACGGATCAGTTCCGTACTGAGATCATCCAAGACCGGTCCTGTCCCAAGCCATGAAACGACTATCGTATCGTGAAGCTTTGGACCGAATCGATAAAATTGATACCGATACAAACTGGCTGGTAAAACTGGTCTGACTTTTTTTTTTCTTTTAATTTATAAATTAAACAGTCCAGATTGGTATCGGCTTGAACCGGTCTAATACCGACCAGTCCTGACCGGTACCGTCGGTATAGCGACCGATCTGACCAATTAAAAAAAACATGGTGATCCATATTTTGTACCGGCCGATATTGCCGGTCCCCAATCTCGAGACTTTAAACCTTGCTTATAACTGATAACAATGGTGGAGTGCGACTAGGGGGCACATGGCCCCCCAACATTTTGAAAAATGCCTTGTGTGTCGCCCCTCCACTTATCTTAATTCCAGGGGACCTTGAATTCTGTCTACCTGTTTTTAAGTTCTAAAAATTATTATTTTGTACATATAGGTTTTATAATTATAATTTAACCTCATTTATTTTTATGTAGTCCTACTTTTTACTTTTCAAAATTATACTCTTATACATATATATATTTTTTTAAATTATAATCTAACACCCATTAATTTTTACATAATACTTATAATTTGTAGGTATATTCTCTCGTTTTTTCCTATTTGTCCTTTGTCTTTTTACCTTAAAAGTCTTATGCCTTAATGTATTATTATTTTTTGAAAGAAGTATATTTCTATTAATAACTTATATTATCATATATTTTAAAAGTCTTTAGTAGCCGTATTCTTGTAGTTAAATACTCTAACATAATATGACTACGTCCTTGATCTCTCAAGTCAATTTCACTATTGAAATTAAGTATTATATCTTTAATAAATATAAAAATAAATTTTATATTATTTTATTTTATTCTTTTATATTTTATAATTATTATAAGATAAAAACTTATTTTTTAGAAAAATATTTAAAGCAACCTTCGAAAAATGTTAAAAAAAAAATTTACAAATAAATTATGCAAATTAATTGACTAAAAGATATTGTTCTTTTATTTTATTTTTTTAGTGAATTTACATACTATTATACATTAATTACTATAATCATCGATTTAGGGTGTTTTTTTTTTTCTTCTCCATGTGACACATGCTTTTGGGGCCAAAACTCCAGTACATGTTTTGGGCTCATGGTGAAGAATATATATACAAGAAGGGTTTACGAAATCAATTCAATCAGGCCCTAAAAATCTGACATTTAATTGAAAAAGTTTCATTTTAATTAAAATACACTACTCATTTAGTCTAATTATTTTCTTAGAATTTGGTTGACTCTTATTCTTATAAGAAGTTGATTAGAAACCTAGTGAGACACGCTTTATATGTGATAACTTATGTGGAGAGCTCCACTTGTCATTAGGGCTGTAAACGTGCCGAGCCGAGCTTTTTCCAGCTCCGCTCAGGCTCATTATTTAATGAGCCTTTGTTTGGGCTCAGCTCAGCTTACGAGCGTAAACATTGAGCTCAAGCTCGGCTCATGCTAGTTGAGCCGAATGGAGCTAGCTCGGCTCGTTGATATCCCTACATCCTTCAACGAGCATCTAAATATATGTAAATTACTTCAATGGAATTCTTAGGCAAAGAGTAATGTAGGCCTAATCTATTTCACGACATTAAAATATAATATATGAATTTATATCATATTTCACCGAACCGAACTTTAACCGAGCCAAGCCTACCCAAGCTCGACTCAGGCTCGACTTGTGAGCCTAAATATTGAAGTCAAGCCCGTCTCCTACGAACTGAGCCTTAGCCCAAGCCGAGGTCACTCGGCTCGTTGACAGCTCTACTTGTCATTGTGTACACAGACTTCCACTTCAAACACCAAGTTTCAATCTTAAAAACATTCGTTACATTGCAAAAATTGTTTTAGTAAAAAAAAAAAAAATTCCAACTGGCCCCCATAAAAAAGTTTCTGGCTACGCCCCCGACCGGTAAACAGTTGTTTTAGTAAATTTGATGCTAAAATATTAATTAAACATTCTGCTTGTTTTCGGGGAAATATGTACGTAGCAAAACGAGTTGCTGCCTAAAATATATATTTGGTTGACATGGTATTAAAATGGATTCCAACCAAACTTGGAATACTTATAAGTTTGCCATTTTTGACTACAAAAAAAAAATAAAAAAAATTTATTATTAAAATCTAGAAATGGGTTAGTGATGATACACGTTTATTAACTATTCATAAAAAATCATTAACTATTAAATTACTAAAATATTTTAAATACATAAATATATGCACAACTTGTGCAGTACAAGGGTATCTGAGAACCTATAACTAATCCCTTAAGAATATCAAACCTAAGGCCTCGTTTAGTTCTCACTTTAGGAACTTATTCTAGGGTTTGGAATGAGTTCCAAGTCCTGAAATGAGTTTTAACAAAAAAAATCAGAGCGTTTGGTTAGCTGAGATAGAATGAGGTTTTTCAAAATGAAAATGAGAAAAAAATACACATGAACTATAATGGCAAACTTGTAAATAGTATTATTTCTTTAGATCGGCCAAAATTCAAGTCTTCTTCCACTGATGGAAAAAGGTCGCTCAGTAGAGTTTGTTGATGGGATTGCCTTGAGAAGAAGGCAGGAGATTTCCGTCAAATCAATGAAGAACATGGTGTCTTCA
>JAUPMG010310842.1:0-16240 GCA_031762675.1 Pachysandra terminalis
AACTGTACACCTTTCACACACGGCCCAAAGCATGAAAACATGAGTAAATACTTATTAATGTAGGTTTACTCACGTTGCTTTTATTATTTTTCAGGATTCAGGAGCTAGACGTAAAAAGAAAAAGAGAGACGACATCGATTGGGTAGCGCACTTTGTTAGGTTTAAGTGAGTCTACATTTAGACTGTGTTATCCTAGAATGTGTAGATTTTAAATTTTAGGCGTCTTTAGTTACTTATATCTTACTAGAACTGCTTAGGACTTCCGCTATGATTTGATTTGGGTAGCCACTCCCGTGAACACGGGGAGAAGGTTACGCTTGGTCTGGAAAACCTATGAAATCGGGAATTTTCGGATCGGGTCGTGACATATCCACACTCAATCAACCAGGGCTAGCAAATGGAACCCAACCAACAACCATATCTCAAGGAGGGAGAAGAGATGAAGAGAGAGAGAGACAGAGAGAGAGAGAGAGAGAGAGAGAGTTCTAGATGGAACTCACGTATGATCTCTTGTAGGGATCTAGGAGTGTCTTCTTAATATAGAAGATTGAACTCCACTCTTACTTTGACTCACCCTCCTAAATAATAGGAGGGAGTCTCACACACTAGGTCTCTAGCCTAGTATGGACATCCCAAGTGGGGATTTGGGTCGGCCCACCCAAGTGGGCCAATTGGATCGACCCTTCTAGTAAATATCCAACATCTCCCACTCGTTCAAAGTAGGAACTACGAGTGTGCTTATCTCTAATATACATCAGAACTTTCTATCATGGATGCTAATCATACAAGTCATTGAGTGTGCGACTGACGAGCATAAAGTAATGGGCGAGCGACTCGATATCAAGTTCCATAAAATTAACATGGAGATACACTCTTACAAGTCTCGCCTATGCCCCAGACCCATTTGGCCACATCGGATTGATTATTACTACCCCCTCATGAGCTCAAGTTTAGATCTCTATACTCAACCACTAGATTCATAATAATGTGCTCATTTAAAATAATTCATATGGTTTACATATATATCAAATACATATAAGTAAAACATGAAACATCAAAGATGATAATTTTAAAACATGAGCACATCTCTCTATGAATTGTATCTCTCTGAATGTGATGTCAAATAGTCTTCCCTAAGCCTCGTGCCATTTAGCTTCAACCAAACTGCTTTCTCAGTCAAAGCCCATTTAGACCGTATAATGCATGGCCATAGGAAAGAATGCTAGAGTAGTGATCACTAGGTTTGACTTCACGACATGATCAAAGGTAAATAAGGACACAAGTTGATCCTTACAAGGATCATCCTGAACTCACACAATAAGGAAATATGAATCAATTCACTTGCTCTTAAAGGTAACATCGCTACTTGCACATGTGTTCTACAACACACGCTACGGTGGAGCTCTGGGTCCAGCCAAGAGTATTTCAACCTCCAACACCGCACAAATTTTAGTCTACTTGCAATCCATGCGCAATCCTAAGCTTCTTAATCCAAGTCACAATCTCAAGCGCCTTGATTAATGTATCACATTGGGCTTTATCAAGTAAAATTCGATTTCCTAAGAAATCTCATCTTGGATCCCCAGGGCAACATATAACTCATAAAGTCCTCTAAATGTCCCTAATGGCTCAAGTCTTCTTAATGTCTCATCCTGCTCGCAATGCATGCGCTAGGGCTGGTCGTTGTATGAGAAGCCGAGCACTAGCCTGACGACATATCATATCCATATTCTCATAATATAGTTGCATGTAAAGTGTGCATGCAATACACATTGTCTTGCCTTGTGAAAAATAAACTCTATTAATTTCTCACGTATGAAATATAATATAATATGAGATGTCTACATATCAAATGTCAATGAAAACTGCATCACCTAACACAAATCACAATCTACATAATCTCATCTCTCTAACATGAACCCTAAATGCTTGTCGAATCAATTATCATCTATTGTGTAGGGACATGTGTAAGGGATACGTCTCTGTGTAACTCTGTCTCTGATATAATGATAACAAATGTTGATGTACTTCATCCTGCCATGGTATTTGGGGATTTTATTGTAGGCCAATACTACCATACTATTACAATAGATGGTGATAGGCCCTACGCCTGCTCGAAAGACTCCAAGCTCTTATAAGAATCACCTTAACCATACGGCCTCCTGGACGGCTGCACTATAAACTATGTACTGTGATTCCATGGTGGATAACGCGATGCCGACTTGCTTCTTGCTACACCAAAAAATTGCCACGCCACCTAACAAGAATGTGTATCCTGACATCAAATCTCAATAGACGAGATCATTTGCCCAATTTGCATTGCTGTAGTCTCGTAGCTGTAAATATGCTCCCTGGAAGCAAAGCATGTAATGTACTATCCCACGTGGGTATCGAAGAATACGTTTACTGCCTTCCAATGAGTTTGCCCTGTGTTACTTTGGTAACGATTGACTAATCCAACCGTTAAACTAATATCATGTCATTTACACATTATAGCATACATCAGACTACTAACATAGGGAATGAAAGTGCATGTAGTAATTACCTAGGGGGGTGAATAGGTTTCAAGCCGATATACAGAATTTTTGGGTCCAATTTAAAACCTAATAGATTATGCTATGTGTTGTAACAATTTCGGAGAAATTGAAAACAATAGCTTGCACATGGAATTGCAATGTATATAGAGATATGTAAATCAAAGCGAAAGCAAACCAATCAACACATGCGATTTATCGTGGTTCAGGACCCCGCCCTACATCCATGCCCTTAAGATACCACCCGCAGGTCTCAAGGATTTCACTATGGTAGGTTTTCATCACTATGGCTAACCTCCAAACCGTATCGGAGAATTTACTGGCATTCTTCATGCCTACATGAGGTTTCAATGGCTCACCTCCAAACCACTACGAGGTTTCCCGACTAACCTCCAACCACCACGAGGTTTCACGGCTAACCTCTAACCACTACGAGGTTTCACGACTAACCTCTAACCACTAAAAGGTTTTCACAGCAACCTTGAGTCGTTACAGTTTTTAACCTAAATTAAAAACGATAATGGACTACTTCTTGTGATTTTACCAAATCAAAGTCTGTTCGATGGTGTGAGTGCGAAGCTCCGTTTCTCGCTCACGATCCTCGCTCCTTTCCTCCTTGGATGTCGTCGTTGACGCTTGATGGAGACAAGGGCCTTACTACCCAAGATGTGTGTGTGTGATATGATCTAATCTATGCATCACGCCAAAGGGTATAGGCTTAGATCACAATCCTTCTTCAAATTAATTGGCATAGGATGCCATATCCATATGAATGGGAAGAAGATGGAAGGAGAGGAGTTTTCTAGCCTAAAAGAGGAGTAAAAAAATCTCAGATCTAATCTAGAGCTTCGAGAGAATTCTTTTGCAGGTTTTGCACAATAATGACGCCCAACACTATTTATAGAGTTGGTGATTTAGGCATCCGCTGGTCGATTGGTACGATGTACCAGTCGACCATGGGCTCCACCAACTTAAAATTCAAATGAATCGGTCGGATGGAAAGACCTACCGATTGACCTTTCGAGCTACCAGTTGACTGAACATTACTGTAGTAATTAAAAGGACTGATCGGACTAGTTGTACTAGACCGGTCTATAATCCCGCAATACAATAGTTTGTATTACGGGTTGGGACCGGGCCGTTGAGGTCCATTTTGGTACAGACTGGTACCGACCGGTTCGTAGAACCATAGATGACAATGGGGCAACCCGACCCTAACCCGATTTATGGGTTACCAAACTGGAATCATTAGAGGTGGGGTGGGATGGGGCAGGGCAGGTTACCCTTAATTTTAAACCACCCAACGAAATTCTTAGTTTGTGTGGAAATTAGGTGTCTTTTTTTTTTCACATGAAAAATTGATCATCCAAACACAAGAATTAAAATTCACACATGCAAATTCCAATTCCCATCCTTGAATTCGTGCGATGACTAAAAGCTCATGTTCTTTAACCATTTTTTTTAATTGAAATCTTCTAAGACTCTTATTTGCTTGGTCCAGCTAATAATGGTGGTAACTACAAAAAAGGACATTGTAAGGTTGGCTAATCCAAATGTTCTTTATCAAATTGGTATTTTAGATTGGCCACATCATCCTTATAAGTGGCTAATTATATAAGAACCCATTTAGACAATGAAAATGGACAAACTAATATGAATTTTTTTTTTCCCAATACGTTATATGATATAAAAAAAAAAAAAAAACAACAAAAAAAAAAATTCTTACCTACCACCTTAATTTTAAGAAAATTTTAGCTGATTTTATTTTAAACTTCAATCTGATCCAATTTCTCTTTTTAAAATCCTTACATCTTAACCCTACTAATTCAGATTCATCATCTTAAAACCGTAAATCTTTATCTTATATTATAATCCAAATCCATCTTAATTATGTCCATAAAGTAGTAGGTCACATTCCAATCTTAACTTTGAGACTCAAATGAGATAATGGTTGACATACATATGTGAGTGTAAAATTTTCATCCAAAAGGGACCCACAAGCTCAAGTGGAGTTGGACTTGTACAAAAGATATCAGGAAAACCCACACCAAGTAAAATTGAGTTAGAAAGTCCTGTATGATTACTCATTAGCAAAAAAAGGGATCAACATGTATTAATATAGCTTTAATGAGGTTGCCGGTGATATGTAAACAAGTAAAGTGCATTTACCTCTTTTTCTTTTAACATTTTCTTATCCTTTTAGAAAGGTCGCGTGCCACATTGCACGATCCTTGCTTATCTCATCTCGTAGCCTTTCTTTTGACACGTGTCATGAAATTCTTTCACTTCAGGGAGCTTTCTCTACAAAAGTAAAGCTTTGCCTAAAATGACAATACCCTAAAAAAACAAAAAATGAAAAAACAAAATAAAAAAAAGAAAGAAAGAAAGAGAAAAAAGGAATTAAAAAAAAAAACCACGATAATGGAGATACGGATCTTATTGGTTTCAGGCGTGAGGTGTGTGAGCCAAATTCACCTAACTTGGAAGGCTTAATTTATTCTAAAGAAACCTTTCGATGTTGAAATGCAAAAGCTTCCTTACTTTGACACATGGGTTGGGTAGGGTTGTGACCTAAAAATGTGACATGTTGATGAAAATCTTTTTTTTTTTTTTTTTTTTTATTGTTTTTAATTAAATAATAGATCACAAGAATTTTAGCATTTAATTCAAATGATTAAGAAAGGTTAAATAAATAAAATAAAAATAAAAATAGTATAGAATTTCTCAGTAATACCTTGATAAGTCATCATGTTGACCTTTAAAGTCAAAATATTCACATTTTGTTGATCCAAATAAAATTTTGGATACTATACCCGAAATAGTGTAAAAGTGTATCCTATAGTAAAGTCATGGGTTAACCTTTACAGTATTACAAGTGCATGAATGCATCTTTTCTTTCTCTTTTTCCCGTATTTTGTGTGCAAATTGTATATGTTGCACAAACAACAACACACAAATAATCTGAACAAGTAAAGACGCAACTATAACAAAGTTTTTTTTTGTTAGTTAACTACAACGTTAAGGTGAAGGCTAAAATTATAGTATCCACAAGGTATTGTACCTCAAAGTGCATTCTTTTTAGGGAAATTACTTATATATCCTATTTTAAAAATATCTACCAAACGTCCTGTCTAATTTTGAAATACACTTTTATAACAATATTTATCGAATAGTCTTGTCTTCTTTTCTTTAATTTCAAAATTATTTTTATTTTATCTTTTTTTTTTTTTTTTTCTTTCATCATTATTTGACTTGCACCTCATAATAGAAGAATTTGTAACTCACCATAGTGGGACTTGTATCTCATCATGAAAGTACATGTAGCAAATTTAGGTACACATGGCACGTTTACAATGAGCGGACTTGTACCTCATAGTAGACAGATTTATACCTCACCATAGAGACTTGTATCCGACAATAAAGATGGTATATTTATCATTTTAACCTTTGTCATGTAACAAAATATGACATTGATAAAGGACCATTTGGTTATTTCAAAATTAGAAAAAACGTTTTGGTAGATTCTTTTCTAAAGGGTTGTAGGTAGTTTTCCCTTTTTTTTTTACTGTGTTGGGTGCATCTAAATAGTGTTAGAGTGCATTCAGTATTTGTGCAGATCAACTATACAATAGAGATTTGTACATGTAAATCACCTGGGAAAATCACCAGTAAATAGGCAATTGGCACAAATGTGAGATGTACACTATGAGGATGCATTCGTCACAATAAAAAGGATGTACTTTTACATTATAACATTTGGGTACAATACACGAAAATTATATTTTGATAGAGAGAGGCTAGAAAAGATGCACTTTTATAGTCAATTTTTAGATATTGTAACCAAAAAATTTTGTTTCAGATATTGTAATTTTTCCTTTTGATTAGTGTTTTATTAATAGAAAAACATGAATGGTAGTCCTTACTATAAGGGTATATACGTTTGATGTTGTTTCTTTGGGTCTCAAAAATGATTCATGAAAAAGAGATTTCAAATGAAGTGCTTTATCCAAAAGCTTATTCCATTGAAGTTGTTGATTGTCTGCTTCCTCAAAAATGCCACTTAAGTGGCATTTTTGTTGAGATTATTTTACTCCAATGATATTTTATAATATCCATTTTTTTTTTGTTTCTTATCTTCGACCTAAATAGGCATTTACCAAATGCTATCTTTTGATCTGAAGTAATTTCACGAAGTACTTCATGTCATGCCCCAAAATCTGAGATATCGATTTTCACGATCTTAAGGCACGACTCTACGAATCCAACCTATGAATCCGTTCGATTGAACCAATGAGCCAACAAGAGAATGCTAAAGCAGAAGCTAATATAATATAAATCGAACCAATAACCAGTCCAACATCACTACATTATTGATCCAATCCAAAAACAGAAAATAAAACCTAACTATGCATCTAAGTGATTATATTGCAAAATAAGAACTAAACTAAACAAATTCTAATTCTACTATGCATCATCCCTTCACCCCATTTCCTTAACCTGTAGAACGTACAACGCATACTATAGAACACAACCATCTAGAACTCGTAGAATCTGCACATACATAATCATGCTTATGAAAACAGTAACTTACCACATGTTATTTCAAATACTACAATACAAATATGATTTAACACTTCACATGAGAATACATACATAAATAATGAGACAATGCTATGAATGATGAATATGCCATGATGCAATGATATGAATTCATGCAAGAAAGAGTCATGCACAATGCAAAACAACCTAATGTTACATGTATTCACTGTGATCAAGTCGGATTAAGATTATCCATGTCAAATCTGCAGGTCTTACAGCTCCCTACGGTATAGAAACTCTCAGTTATCCGACGTGTACATTGTGGTTTCCAGGGACTTTCAACATACAAATCTGATACACAGACTGTCCAAATAGTTATTTAACGTACAAATCTGATACCTGGATTGTCCAGATAGTTATTTCACATACAAATCTCATACTGGGACAGTCCAAATAGTTATTTCACATACAAATCTCATACCCAGATTGTCCAGATAATTATATAACATACAAATCTCATACCCGGATTGTCCAGATAATTATATACAAATCTCATACCCGGACTGTCCAGATAGTTATTTAACATACAAATCTGATACCGGAATTGTCCAGATAATTATTTAAAATGCAAATCTGATACTCGAACTGTCCAGATAATTATTTCACATACAAATCTCATATCGGGATAGTCCAGATAATTATTTTACAATCACCATACTCCCTTTCATATAATTCAAATAAGAAAAATCGAAGACATTTACATGATCTAGTAGAGCAACATGCTCTAGATTGAATACAGAAAATAGGGGATCCATCTGCATACCAACATACACTTAAATAATTTTATTAGATGCTTTTGTAAGCATCTTCAAAATCCGATTCATCTTCTGTTAATTCTTCATCTTTGGTTAATTCTTCATCTTCAATAGGAGGTTTGTTGTGCCCATTCCATTGTTGGGATGTGGCATCAATGGTTTGTCTTGGCACGTCATCCCTTACCCAACTAAGACCACCATCTTATTGATGTTCCGTGCTATCTAAATGTTGATCGACAAATGGCTCATTCTCTACAAAAACAGCATTAACACCAGTAGAATCGCCATCCATGTCAAAGAAGTCCTTAAGTTTAGTCTTTATTACAGCATGCCACTCTGGTTCGTTGGGGTCTTGAACATAGAGCACTTTTTCTGCTTGACATGCTAAAACATAGGGTTCATCAGTACTTTGGAGCGCGGGTAATAACTTGTTAAAGTTGACAAGTGTGAACCCAAACTCATCTTTCTTAATTCCTCGTCCCTGTACCATCACATCAGTCCACTCACACTTGAACATAATGAACTTTAATCATTCTGTGTATGACATCTCTACAAAATCCAATAATGTCTCTTACAGATGCATAACTTGTACTCGCGGTTACTGCAACTCCACTATTCTGATTTTTCCGTTCGACCTCCTTCTCTACAGTACGAAATATATACCTAGTTATGATGTAACCTTTGAACCTTTTTGCAAATGGTAATGGACCGTGAGCCAGTGAAATGACATCGTTGGGTACCTCAATATTTTCCTCTAAGAGCAAATTAACTTGATGTGAATCATAGTTGGTTCAATTAGTCTACATTCCATCCCGCGTGAAAAACAGGCTTGATGGAATATAACAACTTACCTCATTTTTGAACCAATCAATGAAGTTTTCATTCTGCAACCTCTATTTTACATGAGGAAGGGCTCTGTAATTGATCATAGTAATTTGGTCCTGGTGTTGTCTGAAACTTTTACATGATATATGTCAGTTAGTTGTGTAAATAAGTTGTACCAATTCTAGGTTACAAGTCATTGTGTTCTTATTGACTTACGCGTGATAGTCAACGACCTTGTCACAATTGAACAACACATAGCGATGTGCTTGCCGCCACTCTAAATTGCTTAGTTCGAATGGTTCGGCACCACCAATTGTGCTATCGCCGTAGTTCTTTTCAGGTCGATTGAACCTCATTTTAATGTTTGATAAATTCCTTGAGCAAAATGTTAGGCACTCTTCTGCAACATAACCTTCAGCAATAGATCCTTCTGGTTGAGCTCGAGTACGCACATACGACTTTAGTTTGTACAAATACCTATATACACAATTGCATTACTCGTTACACATGTTTAGAATAAAATTTAAACATATGTTAGTTCATCTTGTAACATTTTAGAAATATAACTTTTAAAGAGATACATCCATCGGTACTGTACAGGTCCACCTAGCCTTGCCTCTCTAGCTAGATGGATTGACAAATGGACCATAACATTGAAGAATGCAGGCGGGAATATCCTCTCCAATGACATAATGTAATGGCTATGCATTCCTCAAGTTGGGTCAAATCTTGCTCTCGAAAGGCTTTCGAACACAATTTTCGAAAGAAATTGCACAACTCTATTATGACAGAACTCATATTGTTTGGCAATGACCTCCTCACAACAATTGGCAAAAATTATTGCATTATGACATGGGAGTTGTGGCTCTTTAGTCCTGATATTTTACGGTCTCTCTCACTGACATGCCTTATAATACTTGAAGAATAACCATCTAAAACTTTCACGTTCTTCAAGACAAAACCTTTCTTTTTCGACTCTGTTCATGGAGAAACACGCAGGTGACATGAACACTTTGTCTGTGCCATGTAGGACCTGTGGGTGTAATTGCTTCCTCACACCCATCTTTACCAACTCAAAACGAGCGTTTAGATTATCCTTCAACTTCCCATCAACGTCTAACAACATACCGAAAATATTATCACACAAATATTCTTCTCGATATGAATGACATCCAAATTATGCCTTAATAAATTATGCTTCCAATATGGAAACTCAAAGAAAATGTTCTTCTTCTTCTAGTTATATGGCATACCATAATTTCTTCTTTCTCGTGATCTTTTTCTCTCAGTTGTCTTCCAAAAAGTGAAGTCAATACCCTCTAACTGTTTCAAAAAGTCTGACCCGGAAAATAGTGTTGGTGCATATGTGGGCTCAATAGTGCCATCAAAAGATTGTTTCCTGCCCTTAGACAAATATCGACTACATTTGTCTTTGTGGCATGAAGGGCATGCAAGCTTTCCTTTTGTACTCCAACCTAACAAAATGGCATAACCTGGAAAGTCACTGATGGTCTAGAGCAAAACTGCACGCATCATAAGAGTCTCATTTTTGATGCATTATAAGTTTATATTCCTGTTTCCCACAACTCCATCAGCTCTTCGATCAAAGGGCTCAAGTACACGTCTATATCATTTCCAGGCCTCAAAGGACCAGGGATAAGCAAGGACAATATCATATTTGGCTGCTTCATACACATCCAGGGTGGTAAGTTATACGACACTAGAACAACCAGCCATATACTATGCGCAATTCTCATTGTCCTGAATGGATTGAATCCATCACTCACTAATCCCAAACGGATATTACGAGGATCTGCCGCAAAACTCAGATTCTTGAGGTCAATATCTTGCCAAGCAGGTGAATCCATAGGATATCTTAACACCCATCTGTAGTGCGATTGTCACTATGCCACCTCATGTCTACAGCAGTTCTGGATGACTTGTACAACCTTTGCAACCTTGGTTTTAAAGAGAAATGCCTCAAAATCTTAGTTGGCATCTTCTTCTTCTTGCCAACCAAATTATCATCCACTGTCTTCCATCTTGACGTACTACAAGTATCACACGACTGTCTATCGGCAGTATCCTTCCAAAAAAGCATACAATCATTAGGGCACGCATAAATTTTTTCATAATTTAGACCCAAGTCTCAACTAATCTTCTTCGTTTAAGAGAAGTTTTGCGGCAATGCTGATCCTTCAGGAAGTGTCTTTCTCAATAAGTCGAGCAACATAGTAAAAGACTTGTTGCTTCACCCACATAGACACTTTATATGAAACAACCTCACAATAAACGATAACTTAGTATGCTTCTTACATCCTGGATACAATTCCCTTTTTGAATCATTTATTAATTTCAAGAATTTATCAGTTTCATTATTTTTTTCGAAAACAGGCGTCTGTGTATGGACATCTTCTTCTCTAAATGTATTGGGGATTCCAAATGCATTGTGTAATAAATCTTTCATCCAATCATCCATTTCACTGGTTACAGAATCTGTACGAACCAAAGTTTCTATGGAATACATTGGAGTTATTTCCTCCCCATGATGTAACCACCTGACGTCGTTCTTATCGAACTCACCACATATCATATGTTTGTACGTTGTATCTCTATCCTGATATATTACGTTGTTGCAACTCGGACAAGGACATTTCAACTTCCTATTCAAAATGGCTCCATGATCAAATGCATATTCTATAAATCATTTCACCCCTTCAATATATTCCCGACTAGCCTTATGCTTATGAATCAAACTTCTATCCATAATGAAAGGCAATTTCAAGTTAAACGACACCCAACTTCTTCGTTCAATATGTTGCATGCATCAAAATTAGAAAACTTTAACAATGAGAAAATAGACAAAAATGAAAAATAACCTTCCAACACTACTCTTTTGAAAATTTCCTTCGTGGAAGTTGTATATTTAAATCTTTGTAAAATTGGAACTAAAAAAAAAATCATTTGGAAAATCTTAACCGCTTACAACCTAACCCAACTTGTTCCCAAATATAAAAAACAGGAAAAATGGATGGATGCCTCAACTATTGTATTTGGTAAAGATGGGGTAAAGCCCTGGCCCGAATTCGGGGGGTTTGGTTCAACTTCGCAGATAGAAGAACTCCTCCTCGTTAAGATCCAATCCACGACCAGTTAGCGAGATCTAGGTAATGTTCCGGGTAACCGCTTAGTGTGGTTTACACTTCTGTTCTCAATAATATATTTGAAATAGATGGAAAGCATCTACAATATGTAAGGAGAAACCAAAATTCTCTTCCTAAAATGGAAATATTCAAAGAAGCGTCTACAATATGTAAAGAGAGGCCATGTTCATAAACTGCATAAATTAGAATATCAAATTGTAAGTAAACACAAATAATTTAAAGGTGAGATGTACCTCAATACAGCATATGCATTTTCAAAAAAAATATAACCTGTAAGAAATGATGCATGCTATACAAAGTGTTATGCCCATTCAGGATTACCAACTATTTTAATCCCTAATTTTATGATTTGAATAATTTTTTAAAAATTTCGGTAGCATTATTGCGTGTTTCTTCAAATACGTTAGCTAACATGACATATTATACTCTTGATTACCCATATTGGATGGATAAACGAGAATCACATACTCAAATAAACTACATATCTGAAGAACACACAGAAATGATTGCCAAAATTATAAGAGAAATAATCAAATCATAAAACAACAAGTAAAGTAGTTGTTAATCCCAAACTGTCTATTTGACAATCCAAAATGTTATATGTGTGATAATGCATCTTCATACTTATATCCTAAGGACAATTGCAATCCTTTTAGTGAAGATGCAATGCATCCATAGCAAGTAAAATGAAGAATAAATCACCTATAAAACCTTTCAGATAGACAATGCATGAAACACTCCATATATACCAAGTATTTCCACCAATACCCCCGTTTCTCCATTTTTCAAGGCATACACGCACTTTTAGTAATTCACAGTAATATATAATAAATGGCACAACTAAACATAAGAGAAACACAAACATTCATAAGTGGATATTGCAAATATAATATAACCTTATTTCACTAAAAAATGAGTTTGAAAGTTATTTAAGGTTTTCAGTCTTAACTACAGTGCATTCCATAAAGAGATTAAAAAAGTTAATTATTCTTTACATCTTAAATTATTAACTTTATGATTTTATAACTAAATGACTTTATTTTTTATGATTTTAATTGTTCGGGTTTTAAATCAGGTTGGGTTGGGTTTGGATGGACCTGGGTTCGGTTGACCCGATCCAAACCAAACCGAGTTGTACTCCTAATTATGATGATGATGACGTAGTGTTTAACCTCGGTAACAGAACGGAGATCATTCCGGTCCGATACCGAGTTGGATCACAGACCCATGAAATAAAGTGTGTCTGAATTTCAATTTAGTAGGCCAGGCCATGGACTCAAACCTAATCAAAATTGGACATAACTAAAGCTCAAGTCTAATCAGAATTTGTCCTCGTCTCATTGAGCCTGTCAACGAGCCGAGCTTGAGCTCTATAATCAGGTTCGCAAGCTGAGCCTGAGTCTGGAAAAAAAAGCTCATTATCTTAACGAGCTTGAGCCGATCATGGGTAAGCTCGGCTCAGGCAAAGTTCAGCTCGGTTTGTATATGAGATTATATGTCCATATTCCAGTATCTTATATTATGTATTAATATTAAGTACATATGTTAATATATTATATTATATATAATAATATCAACTATAATATCAATGTATTTGTACTAATCTAAGCTTTTCTACAACCTAAGCCTTTACAAGCCGAGTTTTTTAAGAGCCAAGCTTGAGGCTAAAATATTTTAATGAGTTTGACCGAGCCTGAGCTTAAATGTTTTTAACAAGCCTGAGCCGCTTGAGCCTTGCTCAAGATTTACGACCCGAGTCGAGCTGGCAAAGCTCGGTTTGTTTACAAACCCTCTGTCTCTCTCTCTCTCTCTCTCTCTCTCTCTCTCTCTCTCTCTCTCTCTCTAATGGTGCATCTAATCATCTTCATCAAATGCAGTTCATCCTTCAAATGTTTTTTATTTGTGAAAAAAATTCACAAAAATGTAATATTTTGTATTTATTGTTCTATGTGTAAAAAAAGAAAAAAAGAGTTCATAAGGTTTCTTTTGCCTTTGAATTGTACAAATCCCTACCTAAAGAATCTAATAATGCCTATAACTACTCATAATCTAAAGACCTTCATCTTCATTTCCCTTGCTGTTCTTTCATTTTTTCCCTAAATTTTTTGGGTTTAATCTTCTAGTTTTCTTCTCTTATATTTTTTTTTCTCCTTTGCATGCCCCAACAAACCCAATTCTTAAAATAGATTCAAACATCAACTTAGGAGAAGATTCAACAAGTAAAATAAAACCAATGTGATAATCAACGAATATTCTGAACACTCAACATCCACATTTGGTCATAAAAATAAATAAATACTAACATGTTCGATGACGTCGAGATGACGGTGACTGAGAGCGACTGCAAAAGCAGCGGTGATGGTGACCGAGAGAGAGGGAAAGTGAGGGAGAGAGAGCAAATCGAGAGGGAGACTGAGGAAGAGAGAAAGGGTGCCGACAGCAACACAATGTCGACGGCGAACGAGAGAGACGGGAACATGAGAGTGAGAGAGAAAATCGAGAAGGAGAGGGGAAAGTGAGGGAGAGAGCGCAGAACACACGCGGGAAAGAGGAAGAAGAGGGGTTTTGCACGGGTCATGAAATTACATTTTCTCAGCGGTCTTTAGTAGACCGCCGTTGTCACGACCTAATTCCAGGGTATACCCCTCAAGGGTCACTTGCTAGAATCTGGTGACGCAACTCTCACCCCCTCCACCGAAGGTGGCAAACAAGTGAATAACAAGAGACAAATCTAAATACTAATTAAATACTAGATATGTCTTACTAGGATCATTACTAACCAATTATAAAGCTGAAGCTTCTACCCAAGCCCACCATCTATCTATCATAGTAAGCAGCACAACATGAAAAACATAATTCCACAAGGGTAAGCTATAAAGCCGCGAGTAAGCCCATAATAACTGGGTATTTACTCAGAAACACAAACCAGTAAATAAATATGGAAAACCTTATAGGTGAGTTATCAGAATCCAGATTTAACCTTCAATACTTATGAATTTATATGGTTAACTTATGTGAAATTTTATTCGTGATAAGTTATTATCCAACATCAGTCAACTGAACAGTCTTAACCTCAATGTTGGATTAATCCCTGTCTTAACCGCCAATTAATACCACATTTACTTCCATAGTGTTTACATGAACTACTCTTGAAATTATATTACCCAATTCTAATAGTAATCTGAATTCTACGTTAACATCTACAAGTATCAACCTTATATATATTCGCTAACTAACAATTTAATCAATGAAATCAACTCATTCAGCACACTATGCAGTTCTCTCATCCATACTGGTATTGGTATTATGCATGCAAGTCCACTCACAGCTAAATACTAATACGATGCAGTATCCTCCATGCTCAAACTCAATAGAGTCAAATCTCCATTTCAGAAATATCAACATAATCGCAAACACATGATATGCATGCTACTGTTTATGTCATGATCAATGTATGCCCACGCTCAATCCCCACTGCACTACCATGTATCAAGACAGGAATACATGGACCTAATCAGGCTAAGGCCGACAGTGGATTCTATGTGTACAACACAGTTTTGGGGACCCACTCTCACGGGGAGGGGCCCAAGGGTTGTCTCACGGGGACCTCCCTCCATGGAATATCCCAGTTCATAACACCAAACAGTTGAACAATAAATGATTAAACATCCAGGCCTATTGGACATCTCTGGTCCTCACCATCTTGTTTTTATCGGGGCTCCACAAACGGGGGAGGAGTCTAAGGGCGTCACAACGGGGACCTCTCCTTGCCTCTAGAAGCAACATTCTAACTCATCCTATAGTTGAGTCAACATTGGTCATCTCGACCATAAAGTCAAAATGCAAGGCTTTAACATTATGATCCAATTAGATTTAACTAATGCAGTACGCAAATAGCATCATTAACTAGGAACCAAATGATTATCATCAACGAAAACTATCCACGCGCCCATACACACAGATAATCCGATTGGATGCCTGTAATACCCTGTGTCTGAAAAAAGGCAAAATTGAAAAAAAAAAAAATTTGTTTCTCAGGTCGGACCGGATTAGAACCGGGTCGGATCGGTGACGGAGTAGCGAGTCGTCACACCTCGGTAAGTGTGAATATAAAAATCTAAATGTGGGATTAAATATATGTTTGTTTGTTTGAATTAGTGAATGAAAATGCTAATTAGTAAATTAAAATAAAGACATTAGTAACACCCAAGGAAGGGAATTGCTATTTTGAACATAAAAATCCAAAAGCACTAAAGAAACTACTAGAAGGGGCAAATTGGTCTTTAACCAAAGCTTCTTGAAGAAGCTAGTAGCACCATGGGAGTTGTGCTCCCAAATGCACAATAGCAATGCTCTTAAGCTT
>JAUPMG010310881.1:0-16236 GCA_031762675.1 Pachysandra terminalis
TCTGAAGTTGATCAGTCATATTGTGATCAGGGTTCAGTTGGTCTCGAAACTAAATGACTAGTAGGTTAATTAGGCTATTAATCCTAATTAATCTCTAATTGAATTTCGGGTTGTTACACAAATATATCTGATCATCTCTGGTAATTCAATCCCATGCAGTAGTGGCTACATGGCCCTCGACCCAATGTTGGCACAAAAATTCGGCAATGCCGGTCGGATTCGGCGAACTATATGGACGAAATGAAAACTCAGAAATAGTTTCGAACACTATGAACAAGATGAAGTCAGGATGTGGGGCTGCCCCTATCCATATCCAAGCCTAAGGAAGCTCTCTTCTGCGAATAAGAAATCGGTGAACTCCATTTTCTATTATCACATCTTTTGCCTTTGTTGAAGGCAGAGGTTGCTCTGGCGCATAGTGACTGTAACGGGTTCATAATCATATTTGCAAGAAAAAGGAGTGTGTACAAGTCTTCACCACTCCACTCTGAGGTGCTCTTATGGCAACACAATAGGGATCCAAATTCCGATACAAATTCCCTAAGAAGAGAGGTGCCAAACTCAACTAATGACCATGTGAAAGTAGTACAGCTGTATCCGAGATTCGTTCATGTACTCGGCCACCAGTCTTGGCCTCCAGAAAAAAATGAAGACAGCCGAAATGCAATAAAGGCGTCCAGGTACATAGGACTATCTCGTCCTAAGCCTCGTATCACAAGAGGCTCCTGATCCGTTTTAGAAGGGCCGATCTCTTGCCAAAAGTATCGGTGCTAGTTGGCAAATGTATGACGATGAGCTTCACTGTTTAGACAAGATTTGTAAACGGGGTTACAAAGCGACTTCAGAACATGTTTGGCAAGAAGGCTAGTGAATGCCTTGTGTAGACACCCCAATTTGCACTGAAGTGCAGTTCTCTATGTTTTTTAGTTCCCTGAAGGCTTGGCTTGAAAATCTGTAATTCCTGAATCATCATTTGAATTCTACCTCTGCCATTGCTCTAATTCTTGAAAAATCTCATAAATTTATGGAAATGACCAAAATACCCTCATTGGCCCTCATCAATTCATTCCTTATTTGAAGCCTGTTTGTGACATGAAATTTGAATTCTTTATACTATTTTGACTAGGTAAAGGATTATCGGGAAAAAAGACTATTTTATCGCTCACTATATTTTTAGTCCAAACTGGCAGCTTTTGGAGGTGAAAACCAATTTTCGACTTCGGATTTGATTTCTACATGCCAAAACCTTCAAAACGGCTATAAAATCGTAGAATTTCAAGTTCGAGAGGTCAAAAGGTTATTTTGAGAATCTTCATAAAATTATTTACCATATAGAAATTTTGGGTGGGGTGGCACATTATTTGAGATTGTCATGCGCGCGTGGCGAGGAATTTCACTACATGTGCACAAAAATATCTCCTAACCGCCTGAAAGCGACATCAGATTTTTATTTTCAACACAAACCCAAAATTTTAGATTCTTTCAAAACCCTCTTAAAGTTCTTTTGTTTTATTTGTTTTATATTTTCAATAAACGCCCCAAATTGTTTCTATTTAAAACCCTGGAACCAACTAGAAGGGTCTGGACTCTTTTCCATTAGGAGGATATCTTTTATTTTCTTTCCTCTGATTTGCTTGGACTCTTCTCCATTAGGAGGATATCCTTTATTTTCTTTCCTTTGATTTGCTTGGTAGAGCTAAGAATAAAAAACACAAAAACAAAAAACAAAAAAAAATCCCTTTGCAAAACGAGCCCTAGGGATTCAAGGTTTTTAGGTTTTAGTTGCTAAAAGAAAAGAAAAAAGGGTTTTTTGACCTAAGGTATATGCACAAGTTGCTATTGATGGTTTATGGTGTTGAAAAAGTCTTTGTATGGTCATACCATACTCTTGAGAACTTATTAAGATTCAGTGATTTCTTTTTTAGTTTAGAGGTTGGATTGCCCAAACTACCCCTTTGAAGAACTTTTCAAAATAACAATTTGGGTCCAACCAAATCATCTCACTCGTTCAACCCCTTTCATCTTCTCACTCCCTCTCTCTCATTTTACCCCAGCCCTCTCTTCCCCATTTTCTTCCCAAACTCAAAGTCTTTGTAAAATCTCATATTTGAATCCAAGCAAACTTGCAAACATACTATGGAATCCTGCCCTGTATCTGCAAAGGAGGAAGATTGGAGGCTACCTTTCATTCGATTTTTGCAAGATGGATTCCTACCTAAAAATACATTCGAGGCCCATTGAATTCAAAGGAGGCCTACCCGCTTCCACTTTCAAGATGGTTACTTATTTCGGGTGAGCTTCGACGAATCGTCTACTTAAATGTGTTCACCCTCAAGAAGCTACAACTGTACTTCGAGAGGTACACTCTGATTCTTGAGGAGCTCACCAAGGGAAGAGGAAGTTGTTCGAACAACTTTGAGACATTGGCTATTGTCGTCTTTCAATGAAGGAAGACGCTTTTGAATACACTAAGAAGTGTTCGACCGGTTTAAGAGTTGCTCGCGAGATTTGTTATCATTCACAACAAGTCGACTCGATGTTATCCGCAAGGCAACACACAAGCAGAGGCTACAAAAAGCGCTTTGATTCGGATAATGAGTATGATGACCTTCAACCATCCTACTAAATGGCATGAACATTTTCCTAATGTGCTTTCTTAGGTTTAAAGGGTGTCAAATCATCGAGCTACTAAGCCTACTCCTTTTTCTTTGGTCTATAGAGCAGATGTAATTCTCCTAGTTGAATTACATGTCACCCAACTTGATTGCTACAAGATACTAAGATTAATCAAGATTCTCTTAATTTGATTATAATTCGAATGCATCAACTGGACAAGTTGGATGAAAAGAGACTGCATGCTTTGACAAACAACTTATAATATCACCAAGTGATCTCGAAAGCCTACCAGAAGAAGGTAACCCCTCGAGACTTTCAAGTTGGAGACTTGATCTTGCGAGTTTTATTTTATGAGCGAAGCAACACTATCAAGCCTAAGTTTACACCTCGATGGGATGGACCCTTTGAGGTAATAAAAGCTTATCTTTCTGGTTATTACAAAATTTACCTCCTTAAAGAAAATGCTCAAGAAGAATTAGTATCTGGAAAAAGGCTGAAGCACTATGATTTTTAGAGTTGTTTGTGAACAAGTTATAAACAGAAGTAATTTTCCATTCAACCTTGGGAATACATTACTGTTGGAAGTAAACTCGAGGGTACAGATGTATGCAAAACTTCTGCTAACAGTTTCTCCCCTTCCTCCACTTCTATTTTGAATTATTGCATGATTTACTTGAGGTCACAAGCCTCCCCTTCCTTCTCCTCGAGAGACTTCTTTAAGGCTGTTATTTCTAGTTTCTTTTTCTCCCATTCTTGGGAAATATTGATAAGGGACTCTCGGGTTTGGTTTACTTGAATCTCGAGCATGGCTTTCTTCTGAAGGAAAGAAAATGTTTTCTCCAATTGTGAGAGGTGAGAGTCTTTAGCCAATCGACCTTAAAACCGAACCTCTTTACATTTAAAAGTATCACTTTCCATTCTTCAAGGTCCTCTATGGTCAATGAATCGAAAGTTTTCTTCGAAATGGTCTCCAATAAAGTGCATAACTCTTGATATCCCTCGTTTCTCATAAATGCAGAAGCATTTTGAGTCCTATCAGAAATATCCCAATATACTTCGAAGTTGACATCCATCCAATGAAATAGATGCTCCAAGATCATGTATTCTTCATATAGCACCACTCGAGGAGATGAGAGCTCTGACCTCTTCCGCTTTCTTAGTCTTTGTTGCCCTGATGAAGCTAAAGGAGATGCGGAAGAAGAAGGTCCCGTAGCTACTACATCCTCAATGGTGGTGACAGTTGAATCTGTAGTAATGTCCTGTTGAGAAGTCTCTGTTACTCCTAAACTTGTATGATTGGCCCATAGGGTAGGGGAGTAATCTGAAGACCAGAAGTCTTTGGTGACGAAGGAATATTGATAATCTCTTGCTCTGTTTTATCTTGATCATTTACATTTGAAGGAGTGATTTCCAAGAAAGTGTCATCTACTGATGAAGGAACAAGTATCCTTTATGGCATCTCTGAAATTTCAGGAAAGGGAGTGATGGCCGTCACTATCACCTCTGAATACGGCATAGTCGACGTAAGGATCTCTAAATAAGTGGGCACAAAAGCATCCACTACTGATTCAGTAGAAGATAAAGCAATCAAACTGAACAGATGTCTAGATTCGAAGTTTGCCCAGAAGAGGGAGAAGTCATTGTGAATGTTGACAGAGGACGCTCAAGGTTTGTTGTATTTCCTGAGCTTCAATTATTGTATCTTCAATTGGAGTTCCTGAATTCTTAATAGAGGAAGGAGGCTCGAGGGCAGGAATAACCTCGCTTGAAGTAACCTCTACAATAGGAGTAATCCTACTCAAGGTAATCTCTGTAGTGGGAATGATTTCAGTCAAAATAGTCTCTGAAGAAGATAAAATCACAGTTAAAGAAGCTCTTGTAGTAAATAGGATATCACTCGAAAAGACCCTTGCCTTGTGCACTCACCTCTCCTCATCTTCCTCATCCGTATAGATGATGAGTTCATCCATCAACTCATCAAAAGACACCTTACTCAAATCAGGAAGCACTGTCATGTCTTCCCTCTTTGTAGCTCTCTTCTTAGCTACCAAATTTATCAAGGGATACTGACTTGATGCCATTGTATGAGGGTATATTATTTCAACATATCCCTGGGATACTTCCTACATCTCTTTGGCTAGTTGCTGCAAGCTTTCAACAGTTAAAATATGAAAGAAGAAAAAGAAAAAATATATCTCTTAAAGAGAAGACTTACCACCGTTAACCAATCCCTGCATGATTGAATACCTGCTACTTAACTAGTAGATAGCAGAGGTCTTGGCCGGTGCACTTCCTTTGATACCTCCTTACCAGCTCTTTTCCCTTTGAGTTTCATTTCAGGGTCTATATCAGCAAGAAAAAGCAAGTTAGAACAAGGTAAACTATTTAAGAGAAAAGGCAAAAGGATGAATGTTACCAAGAGAGGGATCGGTATCCTCAGATGATATGCCTCTTCCCAGAGGCACTATAAAGGAGAGTGGGACTTCATCCTCATTCCTATTATCTCTGTTTCTTTCTTCACCCCGTTACAAGTGAATGATTAATCACAAGGAAATGTGGTATGTCGAAACAAATTCAATGCGCAATCATAAAATTCCACTTACCACTCCAGGGGGAATACTTTTCACTCAAAGCTCGACTGGGGTATGTCAGAAGCCTTGCCACTTGGAGTCTTTCTGCTCGGGGTCTAACCACCTGGAGCCTTGTCGAATTCTTATCATTTTGAACTCCGCTACTCAAGTTCATACTGCTTGAACTTTTTCCATGTGAAAATGGAGGGATACTTATTTCTTCTTCCTCTTCTTTCTCAATACCCAGTAACTGCATTTGAGTTCTCATAAGGGCCTGGCTTTCTTTTTTAGCCCTAGCAGAATCTGTGGCTTCAACTACATGGACCAACTAGAAGTTATACATAAGGAGCAGGTCTTACTACACCTTTCGATGGAGCACAAGAGTTTCCTCCAGACTTAAGTCGTGAGTCCTTTGTGAAAATAATTTACTTAGTAATCTCAGTGTTACTCTTCACAAATTGATCAATATCGAGTACCAGTTTTTGCCAAAATGATAACCAAAAGTGGAGTGGCTCCACCTCGCCAAACTGAAGAAACTAAGGTCACCTATTCGAAGGCCCAGGAGCATAAATGAGCTTCCATTATACAAAATATTTTTTCTGCATCTTGAGGGTTGGGTATCTCTCATGAAGTTAGCTTCGGGAGTGTCTGATCCATCCCCATTACCTTATTACTCTATGTGGATGATAATGGAAAGCACTAGGAAGAGCTTCAACCATACCTAAGACATGGTCGTAGTGCATGGCCACTATATAAGCTTGGGACAGTTGGGGAATAAGAGAAAAAGTGGTAAGAGATAATGCCACTCCCTCGTGATCCATCATAAAAGGTTGCAGAACCCCAACGATCCTTCAAGTATAAGGTCTATTCTCAAATTCTTTCTCGTTATCTAGCACCTCGGAGAATCTAATTCCGTCATTCAGATCCATATCCACCAAATAAGTGGCCCTAGGATGGGGTCCACCCACGGAATTTATTGCGGATTCATCATTCACCCTTGGAATTGATTGCGGATTCATCATTCACCCACATAGGAGCATACCTTCGGATAGTGCTCCCATAAAAACACTTAGAGGAAGGTGGCATCAACCACCATTTCCACTACTCGATCGCCCCTCGACTTGGCTTGATCAATAGCAATCAAGTTGATATTTTCATACAAATTCCACAAAAATAGTGGATCCAGAGGGACTTTAATTCATGAGCAAGTTTGATGGCTATTGGAAAAACCTTCTCAATGATTTTATCAACTGATATCCTTCAAGAACAAAGTAGGATAACCACATGGACAAGAAAGTTACGAAATAGATAGAACTATCCCTACCTGCGCCCAGGGCTACTTCGAGCACATTCATGCCTCTCTTCAAAACTTCTTCCCTCCAGAAGTAACAGATCTAGCCTGTAAGGGTTTGTCGAGAACTACTACCTTCTGATAATGATTTTGAGCTCTGAGCACCTTTTTGTACTTATCACGATCTTTTTCCTCGAAAGCCCTAGACCTTTAGATAAGGTCTTTAATGTTTGTTTCTCTTGAGAAGACAATTTGATAGACCCAAGATTCAGTGCACTAAGGACTGGAAGGTTGCATAGTATGTGCACATCCTCTAATGTTGGAGTATTCTCTCCAAATGTGGTGCTAAATGTGTGAATTTGGGGATTCCATCAAAGAACAAATGCCTTCAAACCTTCATTGTCTCAAGATATCTCTGCTAGAGACATTCGGATAGCATTAAAGATCCTTAAATTCTTCAATGTGGCCTCATAAATAATGTTGGCCAAGATGTTCCTACATCAGGATCCCCAACCAATTAAGAGACCAAGATGAGACTTGAAAGATATTGGAGAAACAGGGTGATCACCTCGAGCAATCCTGAAATAGGGCATCAATCAAAATCGCTTGACGTTCCCATTCATATCTTTAGAGTCTGCATATGGTGTTCTTACATCAGCATCAGATATTTCCAAAGGTGGAGTCCAACAGTTGGATGTTTCCCAAAACTGATCGAAATCAAGTTCAGTATAAGGGCTCAAAGAATCCTGTGCTTTTTGAGATTGCTTCTTTTTCCAAGACTTTTCCTTGGGAGTCATTGTGTGAATAAGAAAACAAAAGGAGTAAGGGAATGTCTTCAAAGGTTCAAAAACAAGAAAGCAAAATGCAAAAAGAGCAAGAAGAATGTGAATAGTAAGGTAAATCAATCTGTTAAGATTACCTTCTATTTATATGTTTCATTTTGAAATGATAAACCGCCTATAATTTCAAATGGTAATTTTTTGGGTTCCTAAAGCGGTGTATGAACCATGCGATCCCCAAAAGACACCTCAGCGTACGCATTTAATGTGACACAATTCTTAAACAAAATAAGCGCAGTGACGGCTACTTTATGAATCAGCATACATTGTAGCAAATCAAGTGTGCATTTAATGCGCGTAGCAAATTGCCTCCTTCTTGATAGTGTGCTTACAACATATCAAATCAGCATGTTTTAAGTGCAAGTGGCTAATGATGATGAGTCAATTTGTAAATTAAACTGTTCCAATAACAACATGCCACGTGACCTTGTCAGAATAATATGACATGGGTTTTATGCCCATTCTAGGGTTCCTAAGGATAAGGAACACACCTTCGAGCTTCAGACATACTTCGAAGGCCCACATGTGTTGGGATAGCCTCTCGAACTGACATACTTCGAGGGCCCACAAGTGTTGTAATAGCCTCTCGAACTGACATACTTTTAAGGCCCACCTGTGTTGGGATAGCCCTTCGAACTGACATACTTTGACAGGCCACATGTGTTAGGATAGCCCCTCGAACTAACATACTTCGAGATCCTTGAGTGTCTATAATCATGTATATTGAAGATCAAGAGTTGTGGAAAGGAAGGAAAAGCTACATTCGAGCATCTATGAGATTGACCCCTAACCAAGGTAAGCACACACACACACCAACAGCCCCTAGAAACATGCATTTATTGCATATCGACTTGTTTAAAGGGTGCTTGGGGTGCCCTTTATCTATTGAGGGGTACTTTATGGTCCTTGGCGATGTGGACTCATGTATGGATAGCCAAAGACTACCCACGGATGGTCGATACCATTCGTGGATAGACCTTGTGAAAAATGGCCATAGAAATTATCATATTAAGCTTTTCCGAGGGCTCCGACTGAGTGATCTAGTGGTCTGGTCAACCGACGGGGTCATCGATCACCGATTGATCGGCCCCAGTGCCGTTCGCAATACGGACCATTACTGGTCTGTACGATCTACACGTGACCGATCGACCAACCAAGTGGTCTTGTCGACCGGCGAGGGCTTCCGATCTAACCCTGATCCATCAGATGGCCCTCCGGTCCTTCAAAACCCTTTCTCGGGTTTTGAAGCCCTGAGGTGTATTGGTCGACCGACAGAGATATTCGGTTGACCGACAAATCGAAGGGAAGACGGGTTGGTCTTTCCCAACCAACTCAAAGGAGCGTGCTCTTTTGAATTTAAAGTCAGTGGGAGTCCACTAGTTGACCGGACCATCGCTCTAGTCTACCGACTAACGGGTAAATCGCCAACTCTATAAATAGCGTTGAAGGAAAGTTTTACGTACGACGCGCACAAGAATTCTCTCAGAGTCCTAGATCTGACCAGAGAGCTTTTTGCCCACTCTTAGGGTAGAGAATTCCCTCTCTCCATCTTCATTGCATGATTCATGGTTTTGGCATCCTATGCCAATTGAATTAAAGAAGAAGGATTGAGATCCAAGTCCTTCCCCTTATTTGTTGCATAGATTAGATCATCACACACACACATCTACGGTTGTAAGGCCCTCGTCTCCATCGAGGGTGCATCGATGACATCCAAGCAAAGGGGAGGGAGGAACGTGAGCGAGAATGTCACATCCCAAACCTAGAGATCTCAATGGAGTCCCTACAAATTGGAATTGAAACTCTCACCCCATATCCATATGGGATAAGAAATATAGAACATAAGCAATAGAAATTCATTAATTTTAATAAATATTAAATAAAATTTCAATCTGTTTTTATAATAGACTAAACTTAAATCTACAATCTAACTTATAATATCTAATTTATATCTTCAATGCCCTTCATTCCCATATAGTTGCTCTATTGGATATAATTCATCCATATACTTGAACAATATTAATAAAAAACAACATAAGTTGAAAGCTCGAATGAGTAAGCCTTAAAAACAAGGTATTTGCTCATAAACCAATGCTATGAAACGATATCTAATATAATGATAATATAACTGAAAAATAATTTTTTTTTTGGTCTGAACCACCCGGTGTCCAGAAACCACATGGCTCCGACTAAATCCGGATTCGAGCCGATGGACCACGAAGGCGGTAAAGCTCTCCCACACAGCGCAGCTGCATTCCCAAGACTCGAACTCGAGACCTTGGTTAAGCTAGAACGGACCCGTACCATTTGATCTACGCGCACGGTGGTTGAAAGATAATTTATAATAGTGCATAGAGGAACAATAAGCATACAATGACTCATTCTCTCTTCAATCTCACTTTGTTTTGTATCCTAAGGATATCCATGGTCATATTTTCAACAATTCTACGATGCCTAACTCTATATGATTACATGCAATCAAGTTTATAATACACAAGATAATTACAATAACATGCACAATAATATGAAATGTAGATGCATGCTATGTCCACACTAAATCCAACCTCAGACTATTCGAGATGTCATCTTGAATCACCCCCCATACAGGGCCATAAATAGGACGTTATTCTATGTGTACATCGTAGTTTCTAGGGCTTCATCCAACGTAATGGGCACAATCCCCATGCTTTATTTTTCGTTTAGAGGACTCATCCCAAGGAATCTCCTTAATTAACCGTTGTGGAATGCAACACAACCCGATCTACCAACAGAATTCACTCATATGATTCAGATATTTTGAAGTGCATTCTCTCACCTATCATCTTACCACAAGTCTCTTGAGATACCGTCTCTCACCTTTGGTGCAGAAAATATATATGGTTAATTTTTTACAATAAGGTATAAACATATATGGTAGAGATTCATCCTATTTAAGAATGAAGGGTATTCATAGACAACTTATCATAAGCTATTCATATCATTATCAAAACCACACATAACACATATTAGGCTACTATTTGCGCATACAATGCAAATAATCACTTAAAGCACACATATTCATCACAATACCATCTAAACATTCTTATATTATGCCAATTCAAGTTATAATGAGTTTAACATACTAATCCTTTTCAGTAATGGTATTTCAAACTATGGTCATGGCTTCAATAAGTCTAATCATTGGGTATAGATAGGTCAAATCATGTAATTCAATTCTAAATACCTAGAAACTCTTCCTACATATATAACTTCACATTGTACAGGTGTTCATATGGTCAAACTAGTCAAAGTAGGGTTCAGTTAGCCGAAATTTAGAAAAGTGTGCCAAATTTAGTAAAATTCAAGGTAGAGGTCAATTAAGGTCTAATTAGGTTGAATATAGTATAAAAGCACTATGTCAATGGGCTTCAGTTGGGTTGTCGGTTAGCCGAAGTGCTTCGGTTAACCAACCCGAAAACAGAGTTTCTGGGTACAGATTTCCATTAGGTTTTCAGTTAACCGAAATACTAACCGAAGCTACTTTTTTGTCCAATATGTTTTTAACCTCTAATATAGGTCCTCTAATATGTATTTAGCATTCTAAATTGGTCTACACCTTCACAAATCTTTTTAAAGTAGGTCAATACCTTAGTTTGGATCAAAATCCTTGTTTTTCTAGTTTATATGGTTGTTCTTCATGTTCTAACCTATCTCTTCAATTTTTTCAACTTATATTTTTGGGTTTTACTTATAGAAACATGGGGAATGAATTCACTAACACACACACAAGTTCCACCATGATATACCATAGATTTAAGAATAAATACACAAGACTTAACAGGAAAACTCACTTGTATTACTGTAGATCATCTACTTGATGCTTGGTTCTTCTAAATTCTGGGTTAGAGCATTCTTATAATCTCTTCTAGGGATTCCCTCAAAATCATCTTGATCCAAATGGCTTAATTAACTTAGTTAGATGTGCATATATAATAATTTGGGAGTTAGAGTTACACTAGGACTAGTAACTGCTATATATATCTTATCTAGACTCCTATTGTGATTATGAGTTCTATTTCATAGTTAATTATTAATTGTAAAGGGTGTTTTGTATGAGGGAAAGACACCAACAATAGTTACCAACCGACGGAACCCTAAGTTTATTACTGACCGTACCCCGTCTTTAGAAGAATCAAAAAGAAGTAAGACTTAGTGGCCATTAGCAAAGGTCGAGTAAGACTAGGGGAGATGGTGTTTTAAGTTTGTGATCTCTTTTCAGAGTCAAGTTTAAGCAATCTTTCATACTCCTCCTATCACCCCTAATCTGATGGTGGTTTTAGACTGCACCTGCAACAGGTTGCCTACGTACCCAACTAGAGATCTAGTCAAACATAGTTCAAGGTCCATTCGAAGGGAAGGGTAAATAATGACCGCTGAATACAGGTCGAGTCACGGTGCTAGAAATTCATGAGCATAGGTCAGAGCACATTTTCAAAGTCTGACTCCTCTGGAAAATTCTCCAAACCCCTTTCTTGAAGAATGAGCTACTATTTATAGTGCTTGGAGAAAGATAACGGAAGTTATAAATTGGTTAGGTGGTTACTAACGGTGTTAAAATGCTAACCTAGGGTAACATGAATTAATTACCCCAATCTCTTAGGTGGACCAATCCCAAGTCACTTTGGATAATTACAGGTTTGCCAATGAAAATCGTGACACAACATGTAGTTCATGACAAGACGTGTTGAGTCGCCCTGTATGTCACGCTCATGACGCCGAGGTATGGGCAACGAAGATTAAAAGTATGAGTGTAATAGAAGTTGTTGAGGCTGTCCGGTCTTAGCACTTTCGAGGTTCTCAAACCTTAGTGCTCTCGAGACTGTATAAAGGGAGTGTCAATGTCTCACAACGTCCAGGGTTGTCTTTCCCCATAAGTGTAAATTCATATTGACATATTGACGTCTCAAATCGTCCAAGTCTATCTACCCTTTTAGATATGAATTCATATCAATGTGTTGACGTCACACATTGTCCAGGGTTGTCTATCCCCTTAAATGTGAATTCATATCAACGCGTTGACGTCCTACATCGTCAAGGGATATCTATCCCCTTGGATGTGAATTCACATCAACGTGTTGATGTCTCACATTTTCCAGGGCTGTCAATCCTCTTAGATGTGATTTCATATCAACGTGTTGACATCCCACATTGTCCATAGCTGTCTATCCCCTTAAATGTGAATTCATATCAACATCTTGATGTCTCACATCGTCCAGAGCAGTCAATCCCCTTGGATGTGAATTCATACCAACGTGTTCCCGTCTCACAACATCCAGAGCTCTCTATCCCCTTAGAAGTGAATTCATATCAACGTGTTGATGTCTCACATTGTCCAGGATTGTCTATCGCCTTGGATGTGAATTCATGACAACGTGTGGTGTCTAGTGCTCTCGAGGTATTTGTACAATAGCACTTTTGACTAGTTGTGTCTAGGCGTCCCCAAGGCTTTCATGCCTCAACGCTTCGACGGATGGAGTCTAGGTGTCCCCAAGGCTTTCATGCCTCGACACTTCGACTAGTTGAGTCTAGGCGTCCCCAAGGCTTTCGTGCCTCGACACTTCGACGAATGGAGTCTAGGTGTCCCCAAGGATTTCATGCCTCGACACTTCGACTAGTTGAGTCTAGGCGTCCCAACGCTTTCATGCCTCGACGCTTCGACGAGTGGAGTCTAGGTGTCCCCAAGGCTTTCATGCCTCAACACTTCGACGAGTTTTCATATTGATGTGGATGAAGTCTTCGAGCAATTTGGATCGTCCTGTCTTGATATGAGGGTGGCGATCAACATATAATATATTTGGGACGTCCCCATCTTCACGTGAGAGGTGATGGCCAACTTTGATATGTTTGGGACGTCCCATCTTTATGCGAGGGATGAAGTCGAATTTTGGTGTGCTTGGGTCATCCTATCTTCATAAGAGGCATGACATCCCATTTTAGTATGTTTGGGTCGTCCCATCTTCATAAGAGGCATGACGACCAACTTTGTTGTATTTGGGTCGTCCCATCTTCATGCGAGGCATAACGACCAACTGTGTTGTATTTGGGTCATCGCATCTTTATGCGAGGCATGACGTCCCATTTTGGTATGTTTGGGTCGTCCCATCTTCATAAGAGGCATGACGACCAACTTTGTTGTATTTGGGTCATCCCATCTTCATGCGAGGCATGACGCCAACTTTTCTAAATTTGGGTCGTCCTATATTTATGCAAGGCATGACGTCCCATTTTGTTGTATTTGGGTCATCCCATCTTCATGCGAAGCATGACGTCCATTTTTAGTGTGTGTGGGACGCCTCATCTTTATGTGAAGGATGACGTCCCATTTTCCACTTTGTGACTATTCTATCTTCTGCTGGCCTACCTTTGGGAGTTGATAATTCATGTCACTTCCTGAGGTCAAAACTCAGCCAATGTCTTGCCTTCATATTATGTGTATCTAAATTTAAGTCCCCCTGACCACGGTTATAAACCTCAGTTATTGTCGTGGGCATGAAAGTATAGGAAAGAGAACAACGTGAGTAGATAAGTCAATAACAAAATCGTAATGCAAAATGTTATACACATATACATATAGGAAATGACAAATGAAAGCCTCTTACTCTTTGCATTTGAGATATAGAGGTGTGACAAAGTCTCTATTTTTTTAGAGAGGGAAAAGGAAAAGAAAAGGCAATGGACATCCCCTCTCTTTTTTTTTTGTATTTCAATCTTCCAATCATTAGGTCCTCTTGACAAGAGGGAGAGAAATAATATAAAATAGAAGGGCTTAAGAGAGTGCCCCCATCTCTTTTTTTTTTTTTTTTTGACGTGTCACCCAAAAGAGAGAAAACGTTGGACATGTCTTTCACACAAGTCCGAGGTGTGGGAGGAAAGCGTCCTCATAACCTCTTTTGTCGTAATCCTTCTATTGTGGGCGAGTTTTATGGTGTTTTCTATTGTTCCTTCCATTCTTTTCCCAATTTGGGTTAAGAAATAGTCTCCAATTCATATGAAACAAGGAAAGCATTACCTGTGCCTCACGTGCTCGTTGAATTGTGCAAGAGAGCATCTTGCCTTTGTTCTAAGCATTTGCCAATTTGTGCAAGGGGAGTCACACTTGTACTCCACACCTTTGCCAAACCGTGCGCACGGGCACTTCGAGGTAATTTTTTCTTTTTGTGCAACTCACGAATATTGCTGATCAAGATTTTTTTTTTTGGGTAGTGAGTGCTTGTTCAACATGGGTAAGAAGGTAACTGCCTCTTCCAAACCTACAAGACATTCCTATGAGAAGGAGGGATCTGGCTCCTCGAGGTGTCTTAATAAGAAGGAACCATCCAAGGGTTCGAGGCGTTCTTATGACAAGGAAGCTTCTGGATCTTCAAGGAATCAGTCTCAAAGTGACCCTTTGATGTATGGCTTGTGGGGTTTTATCCTTCCTCGACCCAGGAAAACAATGAAGCAAGTGAACACCACGGGGTGTCTGTTTCCTTCTATACCAGTTGCGGAAGGGGTACCACCACCTTGCGATTAATCCCTCGTATCAACTTTGAAACTTGAGCTTATGTTTCTAGCAAGATACGTTTTGAGGGACACTCATGACACCCAATTTCTTGGATTGAGTGGTGTCAAGACATGGTGGGTCAAAAGTCTCTCCAACAAATGCTTGAACAGTGTGGCTTAGTGAACGCCATTCAAGCATGCTGTGAGACAAACCTGAATGTGGATCGTGAGGTTTTACAAGCTCTCATCCATCATTGGAACAAGGAGACATACACTTTCATAGCGTCTTGGGTGAGTTTTCTCAAACTCTTGAAGACATTCATGTGTTATTAGGTCTGGAGATTTTAGGTGATTCGGATCCCTTAGACATCTTCATTGATGATGACGAGCTGAAGATGGTAAAGGTGTTGACAAGGCCACAGAGTTTGGCTAGGTGCCCTTCGAGGTATTATGATGGTTCGCGCCGAACTGATATGTCGAGTCATTCCACTTTTAGCCATTGGAACGGGTATTTTTTTAAAGATGTGAAGCCTTTAAAGAAAACCGAGGACGTACCTGAGGAAAGCTTCGGTAATGGGCATCATTCTTCCCATATGCTTGCAGCCTTCATTGCATTGTTCCTTTCACGATATCTTTTCGAGAGCCCGCCTTATGAGAAGGTACACAGTGGCCATTTTGCTATGGCGGTACGCATGTCGAGAGGTGCTAGCTACCCTTTGGCACCTATGTTCTTGGGTAATTTATACCACCAGTTGGATCTATTGGTGGATGATCTTGCTTCATCATGTGGTCGCTTAAGATAGAAACCTTCATTCATACACCTTTCTTACAGTTGTTCATATTAGAGCACTTCAAAGGATGTAGTTCTCTTCTTCGTGTGATTCAGGTGGACAGGATGGACCATAGCCACGAGGCATTGTGGGAACGTGCCCGAAAAGGTAAGAATATTGATTTTATTCTTTTGATGGATGATGAGGCTTGCTTCATATTATGTCCTTATCTTCCCTTGTTTCCTGGTGTACAAGCCTTGGACTATCCCACCTCGGCTTCTTTGAGTAAGGAGCCTCTCAACGATCGTGCCAAAATGCCACCTGATCTTGCTACCCATATTATGAGTATACTCCCAGGACATCTTCCATCTTGGTTAGAGCGGGGTGAGGGTTATATTGTTACATCTTATAATCCTCAGCGCTTTGTACGACAGTTCGGGTTTATGCAAACCCCTCCTTCCATGGTTACTCCCGAGATAAAGGCATACTCATTTGGATCGGTTTATACAAGGAGAGGCTTCTGCGAATTATTTCACACCTCTCTTGAGTATGTGCTGGTGGCAGGAGATTGCCCTTATATGGGAAGCACCCTAGAAATGGTTGAATTTTGGTACGACTTTTGGTGTAGT
>JAUPMG010310892.1:5372-16236 GCA_031762675.1 Pachysandra terminalis
TAAAACAAATTAGTTTGTGAAGTATGAGTGTTAATACATAGTTTTCTGGGCTAAAACTAAAATTTGATGAAAAAAAATAAATTTTGGGATGTGTGAGTGTTAATACACAGTGTTCTTGGATAAAACTAAAATTTGATGATTAGAATATATTTTGTGATGTGTGAGTGTTAATATATAGTTTTTTGCACAAGAACTAAAATTTGATCAAAAAAATAAATTTTGTGATGTGTGAGTGCTATATACAGTTTTCTGGGCAAAAACTAAATTTTGATAAAAAAAAAATTAATTTATGATGTGTGAGTGTTAATACCTAATTTTGTGGGCAAGAACTAAAATTTATCAAAAAAATTAATTTTGTGATGTGATACAGTGTTTCTTGGCCAAATCTAAAATTTGATAAAAAAACTAAATTTTGCGATGTTTGAGTGTTAATACACAGTTTTTTAGGCAAATACTAAAATTTGATCAAAAGCATTAATTTTGGGATGTGTGAGTATTAATACATAGTTTTCTGGGTAAGAAATAAAATTTGATCAAAAGCATTAATGTTGTGATATGTGAATGTTATTACACAGTTTTACTGTCCAAAATTAAAATTTGATGAATAAAATAAATTTACTGATGTGTGATTGCTAATACACAGTTTTCTTGGCATAAACTGAAATTTGATCAAAAAAATAAATTTTGTGATGTGAGTGTTAATATACAGTTTTTTGTGCAAAAACTAAAATGTGGTCAAAAAAATAAATTTTGGGATGTGTGCGTGTTAATACACAGTTTTCTGTGCAAAAATTAAAATTTGATCGAAAAAGTTAATTTTATGATGTGGGTGTGTTAATACACAGTTTTCTGGGCAAAAACTAAAATTTGATCTAAAAAATTAATTTTGTGATGCGTGAGTGTTAATACACAGTTTTCTGGGCATAACTAAGATTTGATCAAAAAATTAACTTTTGGATGTGTGAGTGTTAATACACAGTTTTCTTGGCAAAAACTAAAATTTGATAAAAAACATAATTTTGTGATGTGTGTGAATGTTAATACATAGTTTTCTCGGCAAGAACTAAAATTGTGATAAAAAAATTAAATTTTGTGATGTGCAAGTGTTAATACACAGTTTTCTAAGCAAAATCTAAAAGTTAATAATTTTTTTTTGTGATGTGTGTGTTAATACACAATTTTCTGGGGCTAAAACTAAAATTTGATCAAAAACATTAATTTTGTGATGTATGAGTGTTATTACACAGATTTCTGGACAAGATCTAAAATTTGATTAAAAACATTAATTTTGTGATGTGTGAGTGTTAATACATAATTTTCTTTGGTAAAACTACACTTTGATGAAAAAAATAATTTTTTTGTCGTGTGAGTGTTAATACACAGTTTCCTTGGCAAAAACTAAAATTTCATTAAAAAAATAAATTTTGTGATGAATATTATTAATACACAGTTTTCTGTGCAAAAACTAAAATTTGATCAAATTTTTTCTGGATGTGTGAGTGTTAATACATAGTTTTCTATGCAAAAACTAAATTTTGAAAAAAAAAATTAATTTTGTGATGTAGAATGTTAATACACAGTTTTCTTGGCAAAAATAAAAATTTGATCAAAAAAAATTAATTTTGTGATGTGTGAGTGTTAATACACAGTTTCATTGGATAAAACTAAAATTTGATGAATAAAATAAATTTTATGATGTGTGTGTTAAAACATAGTTTTCTTGGTCAAAACTAAAATTTGATAAAAATAATAAATTTTTTATGTGTGTTTTAATACACAGTTTTCTTGGCAGAAACTAAAATTTGATCAATAAACTAAAATTTGTGATGTGATTTAACATACACAGTTTTGTATGCAAAAACTAAAATTTGATAAAAAAAAAATAAAAATTTTGATGTGTGAGTGTTAATTCAGAGTTTTCTGTGCAAAAACTCAAATTTGATTAAAAAAAATTAATTTTGTTAGATGTGAACGTTAATGCACAGTTTTTTGGGTAAAACAAAATTGATCAAAAAAATTAATTTTGTGATGTGTGAGGGTTAATAGACAGTTTTCTGGGTAAAAACTAAAATTTGATCAAGAACATTGATTTTGTGATGTGTGAGTGTTTTTACATAGTTTTCTAGGCAAAAACTAAAATTTAATCAAAAACTTAATTTTGTGTGTGTGAGTGTTAATACACAATTTTCTTGGTCAAAACTAAAATTTTATCAAAAGAATAAATTTTGTGATATGTGAGTGTTAATACAATGTTTTCTGGGCAAAAACTAAAATTTTATCAACAAAATTAATTTTGTGATGTGGGAGTGTTAATACACAATTTTCTTGACCAAAACTAAAATTTGATCAAAAAAATAAATTTTGTGATATGTGAGTGTTAATACACAATTTTCTAGACAAAAAATAAAATTTGATCAAAAAGATTAATTTTATAATGAGTGAGTGTTAATTAACAATTTTCTGGGCAAGAACTAAATTTTATCAAAAAAGTTATTTTGGTATGTGTGAGTGTTAATACACAGTTTCTTGGTCAAGAATAAAATTTGATGAAAAAACTTATATTTTGTGGGGTGTGAGTTAACATGCACAGTTTTCTGGCCAAGCACTAAAATGTGATAAAAAATATTAATTTTGGGATGTATGAGTGTTAATACACAATTTTCTAGGCAAAAACTAAATTTGATAAAAAACATTAATTTTGTGATATGTGAGTGTTAGTACATACAAAACTAAAATTTTATGAATATAATAAATTTATTAATGTGTGAGTGTTAATACACTGTTTTCTCTACAAAAACTAAAATTTGGTCAAAAAATAATTTTTGTGATGTGTGAGTGTTAATACACAGTTTTCTATGCAAAAACTAAAATTTGATCAAAAAACTAAATTTTGGGATGTGTGAGTGTTAATACAAAGTTTTTTGTGAACAAACTAAAGTTTGATCGAAAAAATTCATTTTACGACGTGTGAGTGTTAATACTTAGTTTTCTGGGCAAAAACTAAAATTTGATCAGAAAAATTGATTTTGTAATGTATTAGTGTTAATACCTAATTTTCTGGACAAAAACTAAAATTTGATCAAAAAAATATTGTGCTTTTTCATTCCCCATCTTTGGCAAAGGAAGGATGCATCAGCTTGACAATTGATCTAAATGTTATCAAATCTCTTACGACTCAAAACTAAATGGTTTTTTTTTTTTTTTTTTGCTTTTATCTAAACAAACCTTTTTTCCCCGATAACCAGAGATTTATAATGTTTTTTTTTTCTTTTGAAAGTAACCCTGATGCAAAATTCGTTTATAATAATAATAATGATTGTTGAGTTTTTTTTTTAGAGAGAGAGATCATACTTGCAAAAATTAGTAAAGACTATATATATATATATATATATATATATATATGATTTAGCATTCATAGCTATTTGGAGTTGGAAATATAAGAAGATTCAAGATAATATCCCTCTTCAAGAAAATGTCAAGACATGCACCATAAGTCAATAAAACTATCTAAAATAACATCAATTGAGCAAGGAAACATATTTAATTGACTTTCTAGTAACAATCCCAATCACTAACTATTGTTTCTTAGTTGCTTTCAAACAAACAACAACAACAATAAAACTATCTAATTGTATATAAACAAATCAAGGTTTAAACTCCTATCCACCAATTATATGGTTGTATGGTATTAGTTACATCACCCAACAAGACCAAGTTGTGGAGTTTTTTTCCCATGTGCACAGTGAGTCAAAGATATATAGGAGGTTTTGGGGAGAGAGAGAGAGAGGGAGAGAGAGAGAGAGAGAGAGACTTGACAAATGTAGATGATCCAAAAGAGCAAGTACATGTATATTGTTTAGTAGACCTTATGACACTGCAACCCTTATGGTGTTCAACATCTTTTTTTTTTTTCTAAGTAAAAATGAGAAAAAAAACAACAACAACAACAAACAGTTGCCTTCAACTGTACACATATGTAGAGAAATGTGGTTGGTTGTCATAACAACTTTTGATAGGGTTAGTTAGCAGTGAAAAACTTTAAGGTTTAATTAAAGTAGTTAAGACAAATTTAATATCTACTTGTGGAGTGTGTTATGAACAGCAAGTGTATTTTATTTGTTTTGTTGGAAATGAGATTCCAAAATGTGAGTTTAAAGTTAAATCAATTTTTAAATTGAAATTATTCCAACATGCTCATCATTTAATAGTTTTTTTTTTGGTAGAAATTGATCTTTAAATCATGGTTTAGAATTTGGTCAAAATTTATAAAATCGAAATATCAAAATTTCGTTTTGAATAGTTTCGGAAGAAATCGTCCGAAACTTCATGAAATTTTGACAAAAAAATAAAAATTTTCACAGAAATAAGTTGATTTCAGTCAAGATGCAATAATTATGTATAACTATTCTCTTTCTCTCTCACACACCACATATAAACACTCTCTAATAATATTTTTTTTTGTAACAATAAAATTTTAAAGATAAATGAAAATATATCTATAAATAAAAAAAATTCAAATTATTTTTTCGAAATTAATAAAGTTTCATTCATGAAATTTTAGTGATTTTGATGAAATGTTGATATTTATTTCTTTGAATAAAAAAGGAAAAATATTTTATGTTGAAATCAACGAAACGTCGCTTCGGTTCTCCAGACCGAAATCACTGAAATTTCGGTTTTTAAAATCTTGCTTTATATTCCATGGACCAAATTAAATTTGGACCCGAAATATCCGAGGAGTAGGATAAAGTTTCCTTTTATTCTTCACTAGTTATTATTGAATATTGACACGCGGGATAAGAACAGATGGCAAATTTAAAACGGGAGGCTAAGCGACGCTTAATCTTAACCGTCCATTGCTAATCTAAAGTAAACTAACCATGATGGTTACTAATCAAGGGCCGTCGATTCTTTAACCATGGTTAACTCTAATGTCTACTTAAGCAGGGCAAACTTCTTCACCATTGTTCAAGATTGGGAAGCCAAAGGGAAAATCTTTCTCCAAGGGAGGGGAGAAGGAGGATGTGTTTTATGGGGTTGGAACCATATATGGCACAAAATCAAGGGTTAAAGACATGCATTTCCCCTAAGCTAATTTTCTTGTGACAAGACTTCCCCTAAGGTAACTCTTCAATCCTTCTCATTTAGTTTGCTAATTCCATTAGCTTCACTCTCTCTTTTAACTTCTATTTTTATTTTTGAATTTTTTTTTCATTTTTGACAGATTAGATTAAGATGAAGATATAAAATTTGTGTTACCGATCCCAACTAATTGGATCATGTTGCTATTGTTGTTGTTGTTTTTATTTTTTATTTTTTATATTTTTATATTTATTTGGGATTTTTAATTTTATACTGGGAAGTTTGGGTTATATTGCTATTGTTGTTGTTGATTTTATTTTATTTTTTTATTATATATATATATATATATATTTATTTATTTTATTTGTTATTTTTGTTGTTGTTGTTGTTTTAATTTATTTATTTATTTTATATGATCTCTCACACACTGTGGGTAGTGTGGAAGTTAGTGGTAGTGGAGTAGAAAGATCTGATAAACTTGAGATGTATCATCTTCAATGAGCTCTATTCCAATGATATAGAAATTGCCTAAAGATCATCAGATCTGCACCATTCAATCTATGGACTAGCTCTTGATAGACAACTCAAAGATCAGATCAGAATGATTTTTATTTTATTTTGTTTTTTATATCTTAGCTTGAATGGTTCTACTTGTACATCTACAAGTGTTTTAAGCCCCTATCAGAGGGTTAAGATCAGAATATCAGATTGACTTTTATCATGATTCGAAAGATCTGGGTCAATGATATGATGATGGATCAAATCAAAGATATGATGAGTAGATCCATTGAAGATGATGGATCTGCGGCTTATCATATCACATGTCCACCTTTAGAGTAGAACCTCAACCATAGACACGGTGACATCGTCTGGAGCGTGGGTGATTACAGCAGATGCTGCAACGCGCATCCATGCACACTATGTGTTCATTGGAGGCATCTAGATGAGTACCAACACATTCATGTTCTGAAAGGTGTGCCAAAACTGGATGTGTAGGTGTTGCTCATCCATGGACTCCAGTGAATACGTGGCGTGCATGGATATGCGTTACAGCATCTGTTACACGCATCTCGCTCTACACGATACGATTTCACCACAAACCCATTTATTATATCTAGTTACCCCTAGTTTAGGGCTGTAAATGAGCCGAGCCGAACTTAACCTAGTTCAACTAAGACTCACAAATATTGAACAAGACTCGGGATTGGCTCAGGCTCGTTAAATTATTTTGGGCTTAGACTTGGTCTTAGGACTCGTAGTTATTTTGGGCTCAAGTTCGGATTGCAAAAACTCGGCTCATAAAAAGCTTGGATGGTAAAAGGCTTAGCTAGCAAAAACCGAGTCGTGTTTTAATCGAACCGGGTGCACCAAAGATTAGTTCAAGCTCGTCAAAATAACGAGTTATTTTGAAACTCAAGCTTGGCTTACGAGCATAATTATAGAGTTCAAGCTCGGCTCATGCGATGTGAGCCTGAGCTGAACTAGACTGAGAGCCAGACTGAGCCGAGCCAAGCTACCCCACCTCAATTTGCTACATCTCTGCTTGCAAAAAAATAAATAAAAAATAGGAGTTGACTCGCGGCTGGTTATTTTAACTTGAATGAATCAAAACAAGGACCAATTTTACTTTTTAATTACAAAAAAATCTTTCTTTTGATATGACTTTTATATCTTCTTTACCCAAATATTGAAGTTTCATCATAAAATCTCCCCTTCAAAACATTTTCTTACCTTTTTACCCCCTCTTAACATAAAATTATATATGGTAAAAAGTCACTTCTATAAATTGAAAACATTTTTAGTTGTTTTGCTCTACAAATTTATTTACAAATTTGCTTAGTAAAGTAATGATCTTAATATACCCTATATAGGGATGTACAAATGGGTCGGGGCCATGTGTGCCGACCCAACACGATTTGGTCTGTGCCTAAACACGGCGCGATAAGCTTATGGTGGTTTGCCCTTGTGTCGTGCCCTGGGTTCATGACCTATGAAACGGTACGATATGGGCGAGATAGGGCACGAGCACAATTGAGTAATTGCTCAAATTATAGGCAAAAGCACATACCCGACCTGACACGATAATAATTGGGCCTCATGTTGTACTGAACCTGGGCCCAAAATTAGTCCTGACATTGCACGATAAAGTCAACCCTAATCGTATACCATGCCAAACAAACCTATTTAAACCAAAACGGGTTTCTGGAGCGGACTCGACCTGGCACGATAATAATTGTGCCTCGAGCTGTAATGGGCCTGAGCCCAAAATTAGGCCCGACACGACATGATAAGGTCCGTTGAACAGCCCTAATCCTATACCATGCCAAACAAACCTATTTAAACCTAAACGGGTTATTGGAGCTGACCGGACTTGGCACGATAATAATTGTGCCTCATGTCGTACCGAGCCTGGGACCCGAAATTAGGCACGGGACGACATGATAAGGCCCGTTGGACACCCCTAATCCTATACCATGCCAACTCAACCCATTTAAACCTAAACAGGTAAATGGAGCGGGTCTGAAATTACCCAAACATATTGTGAACATTAAAGGTTAACCAACCATCTGACAAATAAAAAATATCCATCACCAGATTATTATTATTTTTTTTCAAACCAAAAAACTGTAATATTTTTATTTTTTTTTGGGTCAAGAAAATGAGAAGTTGGTGAAAGCAATGGGTCCAGCTGTAATCTTCCGTTACAGAGAGAGAGAGAGAGAGAAGAATCGCATTGCCTCAAGTTTTGACGCAGCTGCTCTTATAACTTCTAAGGTTGTTACTGTTAAATTGTTGTTTGCATTTGCAGAGATAGGGAGAAGATTTTCCATTTGTGGAATTTTTAATTTTTGACAGAGTCGACGATTCAAGCTTAAGAAGTTCGAGTTCGATCTGAGTCTCTTAAGCTTCTCTTACCCAGTCCTTCTTTTGATTCTGGGTTGACGAGAAATTTTTATGTGAACTTGTTCTTCTGAAATGGAGGAAGTGGCTGAAACGTCTTCGAATGCGCAGAGAGGGGTTCGAGCTCAAGCTCCACTGGTAAGCCCAGATGATGTTCAATTGTTCATTCATTTTTAGGCATTTGTTTGTTGAATTCATGCGTTTTTTTGAGATACCCAGATGGAAATTTTGGGAAATTTGTTGTCTTTTTAGGAAATTAGTGAAATTTGATGGGGAATTTTGTTTGAAGATCTGCTGAGTTTTGCTACCTTTTCTAAGTCTGCTTGATGAGAATTCAATTTGGTGTTTATGGGTTTGCAGTATTAAGCATATAGGAGTAAAAGCGTTGCTACATTTTGCTTTGCTAGTCTTGTAAATTCAGAGAATATGCTATGAAACCTATTTATAGTTTGCAAATGGGTAGGTTGGGCTTCAGATCTGTTGGTTTTTGAATATGGGGTGGATTCAGTTTTTGTGTTTTAATGGGGAAATGAGCTTGTTTTGTGGCTTGAATGTTGGACCATGGAGTGGTGTGGGATAAATTGTGGCTTATGTTGGTTTTGCTATGGATAATGGTTTTTGTTTTCCGAATTTCGATGGGGTTTAAGGAAGGTTTGCCATTAAGGTAAAGTGGTAATGGGAGATATTCTTGACCCAGATGAACTTTCTCCAATTTATATTCCAAGACCTAGTTACTGTATTATTCCTATAACATTTATAGATGTATTCTTTGGTTACTTGTTTGCAGAGTTCCCATATGCATCAGTTTCTGCTGCACATAGGTGTTCTAGTTTTACTTTTGGTCAAGAAAAAAAATTAGAAACTAAATGATGTTTTAATTTTTCTGTAAACTGTAACCTTCAATAAACTGTGAACTTGCCCTTTTTTTAGAAACCTCTCTTAATATATACCCATTCTAGTTTATTGATGCCATTTCGTATCGGTAGTATTGAGATTGTGAAACATAAAACTCTTTTGGATTTGGAAACAAATGGTATTTTGGTACTTTCTATTGACTGAAACCTGAAATCTTTATTGTTCGAAGTATATAAGTTGTTTAACCTGTTGTTCATCAGCCATTTGCGGTTCTTTAGATGCTTTAAAGGTTTGCACATAGATGAAAGCATTGTAATTTTAATTCAATCTTTTTCTTGTAGAGTGGTTTGTCTATGATCCCATAATCACCAACTATAACAATTCCAATCTCTTGATTTTCCTTGTCAAAAGATAGTGTCAAAAGTATAATACACTAGTAATATCTGTAACAATAATTCTAACACCATCTATCGGAAACAAAGTAACAAAAATAAGTAGTACACTAGTAATGCTATTCGATAATTCTTGGCTCCAAGTTCTTCCGATGTTGCCTTCTTTAATACCAAATTGCTGAATCACCATATTGTTTTGGTTCCATGGAGTCTATTTTACTTTTTTTTTTTTTCCGTCATGTTTTTCTCCATTGTACCTCCTCCAAGCATCATTACTCTCACTTAACTGTTGCGAGGATTGGTTAATTCATTGTCAGGCTAGCTTCACCTTTTACTCACCATATCCTGCCATTGCTTGACAGGAGATTTTTTTTTTTTTTTTGGGGTGGTGTGGAACCCCCGACCCCACTTAGTGGGGACAGGTTAAACCCCGGATACATGACCCCCACCCTCACAAGGACCATATATCAGGTAATCCCGGGGACTCGAACCTGGGACCTCCAGTTCATGAGTTAAAGAGCCTACCAATTGAGCTAACCCGTGTGAGTTAAGTGTGACCCTTAAACTCAGCCTTGAATTTTCATTAGTGCAAAGACTCTAGGGAAATGTAGCAGTAGCATATCTTTGTTTTCGAAACAGGAACCACCAGTTCCATCTTTTAATCCTTGAATTCTATTTTTTGTTGATGAATAACGAAGTAGTCAGGAATTACAAGAGAATTGATCCAATTTTAAGGTCTTCCTTATTTGATCGGTATCCAACACTTACATAAAATTATGCCTATTTCCTTTCTTGAAGGTCTCAAAATATTTCAATCTTGTTTCAGTGCTCTGTAAGTCATTGAGGGGGGCTTTAGTAATGCTTCTGTGTTAGGCATCAAGAGCTTAAGAAGGTCCCTCTATATCTATAAACAATTTTTTTGTTTGGGTTTAGGGTTTAGGGTTTGAGGGATATATAGGGATTTCTGTGCAGAGGTTATAATTTGCATAAACATACTAATAGAAACACCAATTACGATCCCATGTCATTGGCGGAAGAAGGTGCATTTTTTTACAGTTTATACATTGACTGTAAGCTTCCTCAAATTTTTTTGTCGGATTTTCTGGTCTATCTTGCTCTCTCTTTTTTTCTCTCTCCATAAAGTAAGAAAATGGAATATTCAGGCTGATTTTTTGAATATCCAAAGGTGTTAAGAGATAGTGGCCACTCATATTCACTAGTCTCTAGATCCAAGGGGGAGGGACCTGAGGAGCCCCCATGAGGTGTAGTAAAGCGGTGTACGGTAAGGTTATATTGGGGATTTGCCCTATATATCGAGTAGGAGTATAAGTTGTAACCCTAATTCATTTTTGATGTAGTGGAAACTTCTTCTCTCCTGTGGATGTAGGCTTTGGCGAACCACGTATATCTGTGTGCATTGTTTTGATCTTCGTTTTTACTGTGTTTATTATTATTGCTTGATGTGATCCCATTACTTGTAACTTAACATGGAATCTCGTGCAGGTTGATTCTGTCTCGTGCTATTGCAGAGTGGATTCAGGCTTAAAATCGGTTGTCGGGGCTAGGAAATTTGTCCCGGGATCAAAACTTTGTCTACAGCCTGATATCAAGCATAATGCGCACAAGAGCAAGAA
>JAUPMG010310902.1:0-16235 GCA_031762675.1 Pachysandra terminalis
GTGTGCCAAATGAGTTGGCACCTTGGGGTTTGGTCCAAAAGAGTCTCGATAGACGATAAGTCAACTTGGTTTGGTCATTTTTATATTTCGGCGACCTCTTAGGCTCGCCTAAAGGGGTTTCAACGACCTCTTCGGTGCGCCTAAATTCCTTCGGCGACCATTCCCGAGAGCCATATTTGGTCTCTAAGATTCAGCGACCTCTTCGGTGCGCCAAAGAGTGCGCCGAAGCCGGGGACAGGGCCATTGAGGCTAAAATTTCACTAGACGCTTGGTTTTACTCCCAGAAAGGTTCGATAATGGACGAAATCCATTTCCATTAGGTCTAAGATGGAGATTTGGGGCTTTCCCCCTTTTTCTCTCCTTTTAGGGTTGGGTTTTTCCACATGCAAGGTCAAACAAGGTGGTGTAGTGTTTAGGGTTCTACATGCATCAATAAAAATGGTCTAAATCTCAAGGAGAAGGTGGGTATGGAGCAAACAACCCTTCTCCTATGTCAAAATACCAAAACACAACCGAATAACACATTCAAAGGGAGGTTACTTAACTTGGGGTGTTGTCGGAGTAGGTTGGAGTCAATTCATCGAGAATCCGGAACTTGGATGATCATCCATGAGCTCTAAATCCCATCCATGGCTCCAAAATCAAAGGGAGAGAAGAGAGGGAGTGAAAAATTAGGTTTTATGAGCTAAGTGTTCTATTTATAGTTAAGTTGTGAATAGTGTCAGCACTAAGGGCAAAACGGGGTTTCCGGTTCTATGTTTTCCGACTGGATACCTATGCAGGCTCTATTTGAGGGCTTTTGTCGATGGTTCTGAGATGGGCCTCGGAAGTCAACGAATGTAATTAATTAACTTATTTAATTACAAAAAAAATTAATTAACCTCTAAATTTCCAGCTGGCCATCCAGATTAGCTGCCTAAAATAATTTAATTTCTTAATTAACCTAACTTTATGAGGTCAGGGATCTAATGGACATCAACCTAGTCTACTTGTGGACTTAATTAAATTATTTTATATTAAACTTTAATTACTAATCCAACTAAATTGAGGATAAAGGTTCAGGTCCTTACATAAGCATGTAAATCATCAATTGTTACATGTTATATGAATCATAGCCTGAGCAACATGGAATGAGTCCATAAGGATGAAATTACATAAAATTAACTAACAATCACATTTAGTGCACAAGTTTTATTATCAACTGATAAGTATGTACATCATGACTCACACATGTAATATGAGACATAGCTTAGCACTCATATGATCAAGAACATGGAAATAATTACTTAAAGAGGCATGTATATAAATTAATTACAATTTCATCCAATCAACATTAGAATTGATCTAATTAGGTCAAATCATGCTTGTATGTGAAATTTCAGTCAAAATGGACAAGTTTGGGTTGGCTCGACTTACCTTTCGGTTCACCAAAGTCAAACATGGCGCACCGAAATGGGTCTAAGCGAACTTTCCCAGAACCATGAAATTCCCAGAATTCTCGGCACACCGAGCAGTATTTTTTGGGTTGACACCCCTACACTAAAAAGGTCAAACAGAGAAATCCAAAAATACTTACTTTGAAGAATTATGAGCTTAGTGGACTTCTCAGCGAACCAAGGAAGTCACAGGAAGTTTCTGGGTTTATTCGGTGAACAGTTCGGCGCGCCGAGTAGGCCGCCTAACCACAGGTTTAGGTTATTTGTACTAGATTTAGTTCTCACACAACATTTAAATGCAAATCATAACAATGTAAACATGCATACAAATCTCATGCAAAATCAACTATCATTATACCATTAAACATCACTCAAAGAGACCTTCCCAAAATAAGTTCTAAAGATCAAAGATATGCAGTTTAATCACTTTACTCAAAGAAAATGTCAATGTTCTCCTAATTCAATCAAAGATCATATTGAACAAGATCACTTACCTGAATCTTGAGATGATCTTCTACCCTTCTCAAAGTCCAAGCTCAAACTCCTCTCTTCCTTGGCCTTCTTCTCTTCTCAATCTCCTTACCTTCTTCTCTTCTAAGCTCCAGCCAAAACTCTTCTCTCACAAAGACTTGTGCAAGAAAGTCTCCTAACACAAGGTGGAGACAAGTAGGTATGGTGCCCATACCCCTAGGGTCAAGGGTGCCCATACCCCTAGGATCTAAGGAGGGTGTGTTGAACAATCTCACCCCTTGATCTCAACTACCCAAATCCTAAGCCCTTGGATTTGGAGACATGAGTGGGGGTAGGTATTTCACTCTACCTACTATGTCTCCCAACCCCAACCACACATCCAAAGTCAAATGGTCAAAGAAATCTAGGCCCACAACTAAGCTAAAGGATCAACAAGATCTAGGCCACACATCTAATCTAAAGGGTCAACAAGATCTAGGCAACACATCTAATCTAAAACGGTATGCTCATGTGTGTCGCACTACAGCTCCACATTGTGCAACACCACCAATCCTAAAAGGCCAAAGTCAACTATGAGGCTAATCTACAAAAACTTTTAAACTAACCCCAAGTTTCTAGCAAATGACACATTAATCCTAACAAAAGTTCAGGTTATTACACTAGGAATGTGAGGATGTAGAAAGAGTAAGACTAGCCATTTTCATGTTAGAGGGAGTGGCTAGAAGATGGTGGAAGCCATCGATTGAAGTGTTGGAAAAAGAAGAGATCAATTGGGAGAAGTTCAGGACGATGTTTCTAGAAAAATATTTTCCTAGGAGTGCCAGGATGGAGAAAGAACTTGAGTTTATATGACTTGAACAAGGAATCATGATTGTTACGGAATACGAAGCCAAATTTACGGAGCTATCGCAGTTTGCATCTTACGCCATGGACATGGAGGAGAAGAAGACCTTTATGTTTGAGAACGGGCTGAGAGGGAATATCAAGTCCAAACTTGCTGTAAGGGAATTCACCAAGTACTTCGACGTAGTCAACACAGCCAGGAAAGTGGAGAAGAGCAATGCCGAGTTCATCAAAATTCTTGAACAAAAGAAGCAAAGAAGAACAAGGAGAAGCAGTTTGCTAGTCGATCACACTACAAAGGAGGTCACGAACAATCCAAGAGTCCGCGAACTGATGAAGGCAAACAATCATAACAACGATACCAACAATACTATCCAGTTCCACTTGAAGACAGAGTTTGCTTCAATTGCGGAAGGCGGGGACATCTAAGGAGGAATTGCCGAGTACCACCAAGACTGGAAGGACCCAAGCCACAAAAATTTCAATCCAAGCCTTGTACTGCACCACAGTTCATGTCACGACCTCACTATCAGCAAGCCTTTGTAGAGCAAGCCCCGCAACAAATCAGGCTAGCACCACAAAAACAATTCCGGCAAAGAGGAAAAAGACCCGTGACTTCTCAGTATCAACCACCATAGCAATCAGCAACAACGAACTCATCTGCCACCTCAAGATCACCTTCATGCTATCTACCCACCAACTGTACCGGTTGAAGATGTTACAAGAGATCAAAAACCACAAGGAGGAGTGATGGAAGGTATCATACCTATCATTTCAACTTTAGCACACAAATTGTTTGACACCGAAGCATCGTATTCATTCATTTCTCATGCATTTGTGAATGTTTTGGGTTTGACGAGTGTTGTGTTCAATTCTAGTCTAATAGTAAAGAACCCCTTGGGAGGTTTTGCATGTTTGAATAGATTGTGTAAATATTTTTCTATTGTTGAGGGTGAGATTACTGAACCTATTGATTTGATAATCCTAGATATGGAGGTGTACGATGTCACTCTGGGCATGGATTGTTTGGCAATGTATCGGGCACAGATTGATTATTTTAGTAGAATTATCATGTTTGCTATTCCTGGAGGGCCATTAGTGAAAGTCAAGGGGCTTCGATCCAATACATCCGATCAGCTTGCTGTACTTGCATTATGCTCAATTGGTGAGAAGCGTGGGTTTGAGACTATTCCAATAGTATGTCACTTTGGAGATGTATTTCAATCCATACATGGTTTACCACCCAAGAAAGAGATTGAATTCTCAGTCGATTTGGTTCACGGTGCGAGTCTCATAGCATTGCCTGCGTATAAGATGGCACCTACCGAATTGAGAGAACTCAAGAAGTAGTTGGACGAGTTACTTTGACTAGGAATTATCCGACCCAGTTCATCACCGTGGGGAGCACCTATACTATTTTTCAAGAAGAAGGACAAATCAATGAGACTATGCATCTGCTTTCGTCAACTCAACTGAGTCACTATGAAGAACAAATATCCACTCCCCAGAATTGAAGATCTATTTGACCAGTTGAAGGGAGCCAAATACTTCTCCAAGATTGATTTGAAATCGAGCTATCATCAACTTCGGATCAAGGATGAAGGTGTACCAAATTCAGTCTTTAGAACCCGTTATGGACACTTTAAGTTCGTAGTTATGTCGTTTGGACTGACGAACGCACTTGCTACTTTTATGGATTTGATGTATCACATATTCAGACCTTATCTTGACCTGCTTGTGGTAGTTTTTGTGGATTACATCCTGATATACTCCAATACTTGGGAAGGGCATGAAGATCATCTTTGGATTACTAACCCTTAACGATAACCAGTTATATACGAAGTTCGAGAAGTGCGAATTCTGGAAGAGAAAGGTGAAATTCCTAGGACACGTGGTGTCTAAGGATGGTATTTTTGTAGACCCGTCTAAAGTTGAAGCAATTCTAGACTGGGAGAGACCGAAGAACGTACCAGAGATTCGTAGTTTTCTAAGCTTGGTCGGCTACTATCGAAGATTTATTGAAGGATTTTCTCGCATAGTTGTTCCTCTTACACGTATGACAAGAAAAGATGTGAAGTACCAGTGGATGGAAGAATGTGGGAAAGCATTTCAAGAACTCAAGAAGAGGTTGACGACTGCACCAGTTCTGACTCTTCCAAAGAGCGGAGTTAAGTTTGAAATTTATGCAGACGCTTCACTTTTGGGTTTTGGTTATGTTCTTATGCAGGAACGGAAGGTGATTACTTATGCTTCCAGACAACTGAAGATTCATGAGAACTACCCAACACACGATTTAGAGCTTGCAGCCATGGTTTTCGCTCTTAAGATTTGGAGACACCATCTGTACGGAGAGACATTTGAAGTGTTCTCGAATCATAAGAGCCTGAAGTACCTGTTTTCTCAGAAGGAACTGAACATGAGGCAACGACGATGGATGGAGCTAATGAACGACTACAATTTTTCTCTTCAGTATCATCCAAGCAAGGCCAACATGATAGCAGACGCATTGAGTAGGAAGCCGAGGAGTCTCCTAGCACATCTCTTAATTCAAGAATGGCAACTACATGAAGCATTGTTAGACGTTGGAGTCAGAGTCGATACCAGCAGAGCTAAAGCAAGATTGTTCACACTTATCATCAAACCAAACTTGAAGGAGAGAATCACAGACGCTCATATGGGAGACGATTGGTTGCAAAAGCCGACAAAAAATGATCAAAGATCAGATTGGACTCGCGAGGAAGACGGAAGCATCAGAATGAAAGGAAGATTGTGCATACCAGAAGACAAAGAGTTGAAGAATAAAATTTTGAAAGAAGCTCATCGATCGCGTTACTCAATTCATCTAGCTGGTACCAATATGTACAAGGATCTCATAAGGTATTATTGGTGGAGGAAGATGAAGAGATACAGCACCAAGTTTGTAGCTCACTGCGTAGTGTGTCAACAAGTGAAGGTGGAACACCAGAAGTCAGGCGGTACACTTCAGCCCTTACCTATTGGAGAATGGAAATAGGAACACATTTCTATGGACTTCATCACTGGATTGCCGCGAACAAGAATCAACCATAACATGCTTTGGGTTATGGTTGATCGTCTCACCAAGTCAGCTCATTTTATCCCAACTCATACAACATCTATTGAAGACTTAACTAGATTGTATGTGGCGGAGATCGTAAGACTTCATGGTGTACCTATCATGATTGTCTCCGATATAGATACTCACTTCTTATCACATTTCTGGAAAAGTCTACAAAAAGCTTTGGATACCAAACTATAGTACTGCTTATCATCCTCAAACAGACGGTCAGACTGAGAGAGTCAACCAGATACTTGAAGATATATTGAGAGCGTGTGTCCTAGATTTCAAGGGAAGCTGGGATGAGAATCTAGCGCTAGTGGAGTTCTCTTACAACAACAACTACTAGACAAGCATTGGCATGGCACCGTTTGAAGCCCTTTATGGAAGATTATGCAGATCACCCTTATGTTGGAACGAGGGAGGAGACTTAGTAGGAATGGGACCAGACATGATACAAGAAACTACAGAGAAAATCAAGATCATCAGAGATAGACTTCTTACAGCACAAAGTCGACAGAAGAGTTATGCAGACACAAGGAGGAAGCTGGAATTTGAGGTAGGAGACTGGGTATTCTTGAAATTTTCACCGATGAGAGGAGTATTTACATTTGGAAAGAAGGGTAAACTAGCTCCTATATATGTTGGACTGTTCGTGATCACCAAGAATATTGGGGAAGTTGCCTACAAGCTACTTCTATCACCAGATTTGTCCCAAGTTCACAATGTGTTTCACGTATCAATGCTCAGGAAGTATCACCCTGACCCATCTTGCATCATTGACTGGCAAACCATATCTATCCTAGAAGACGTTTCATATGAGGAACTACCGGCGAATATTCTTGATAGCAAGGAGCGAGTATTACGCACCAAAGTCATTCCAATGCTGAAGATCCAATGGAGCCATCAAATGAGTCAAATGCCACATGGGAGTTAGAAGAGGATATCTGTCAGGAATATTCATATCTCTTCGACGACAAGGTATGTAAATTTTGAGGACGAGACTCTTTTTAGGGGGTAGATTGTAACAAACTGAAATTTCAATAACTTTGGGCCTTTGTGTAAATACCAGAAATTTTAGGATTTATGTTATAATACTAAAGACTAAGTAAAATATCTATAAGGAACACTTGCTATTGGGTCACACGCAAGTAGTAACTTACATGAGCACACATAGTATCACATTCACTTAAAAGCTGAACTGATTGTAGAGATCTTTCTCACTAATAACTAATTTAATCCAATGGTTGAGATGAGAAGGGTAAGTTTAAAGGGGATAACCTAACCCTAATTCTCTTGTTTTGCTAAGAAGAGGAGAGAAGAAGAAGAAGAAGAAGAAGAAGAAGAGGGAAGAGGAAGAGAAGATCAAAGGAGAGGAGAAGCTATTGAAGAGGTGAAGACCTAGAATAAGAATAGACTATCTCGCGAAGGTAAATACACTGTGGGAATCTGTTGTATTTGATTGAGATTTCTCTATGTAGAAACCTTTGATTTGAAGTTCTTGAACTAAGTTATGGAATTCAGGGATTGAAATAGAGCTTGTTCATGTTATTCTTTTTTAAATGAGCTTATTATGCTACAAATTTGGTTTAATGATGTTTTGAGTTCAAATGCATATTTGATTGTGATTTGATGTGTTTTAATTAGATTAGAATGCTTAGAATATGATTTTATAACATGTTTGTGCTTAGTTATTGAAATGGAGTTGAATGGAGAAAGTTAGAAAACCTAGAATTCTCGAAATCGCCGCCCGTCAGTGGACCCATCAGCATGCCGAAGGTTTGCCGACGAGATTATATATGTGTTCTATCAGTGGACCTGTCGATATACCGACGAGTCTGCTGATGCATTGTTCTGTGCTTTGGAGTCCCTGTCGGTGGATCGTTGGTATGCCGACGAGGCAATAATAACCCTGTTGGTAGACCCATCAGTATGCCGATGGAGCCACCGACCAAAGCCTATGGATCGTTAATGGTGCTTTGGTGTAATGATGTTTTCATTGAATGATCATGGTGTTGTTTACAAATGTTATGATGAGATACATGTTGTTGTGCATCACATATAGATGAATGATAATAGCATGCATTAATATGGACATACATGCATAAAGGGTCCATATGTGAGACCTGTCCACCTGACCAACCTTGAATCCTTGTAAGAAGGACTAAAGGAGAATGTGAGTGAATTGGACTCGGAGAGGAGTACCAATAAGGATAACGTATGTAGAGTCCAAAATTGACAATGTTAATTTGAAATAATTGTGGGTGAGGGATTAGCTACCCCTAAAACCCAGTAGCTATTCTGTTATTATTATTGTGAGTAATCAATTGGTTGATATGAGCAGGGATGTGGCACTGGGAAGAGTCTTGTGCTAACATCGAAGAGTACCTGATTCAGTTTCGTGATCAAAAATAGAAGTGGGACATGGACTTCCCATGGGTTAAGAATCCCTAAAACGACAATGTACATGTAGAATCTACCAAGAGTCCTGTAGCCAGAGATGGCCTATGTCATCCTAAGGGAAACATAGTTGGATAGGTGGCGATCAGCGTAAACATCCAACGGTCATATAATCAACGGCATGCATTTCATTCATGTGATTGTAATAGTTATCCTTGAGTGACGGGTGGATTAGATATTCATGTCATTGCATACAAAATATGAACCCTTGCATTGTACCATGCCATGGCATACATTCTCATTGTGGAACTCATTGATTACACATGTTTGCACACTGTAATTGCTAAGCGTCAAGCTCAAGTCCTTTGGCTCATAATATTTCAGGTGAATCGAGCATGAGGAGATGAAATACTGGAGGGTCACGTGGAGACCAATTAGGAAATGCGAGAGGTCTTGTGTGATGATTGAGTTGGAACTCTTTACTATGTTATGTTTTGATGAGAGTAGTTAACTCTTAAAACTTGTGTGGAGATGTAATAACTTTACTTTACCTTTCACTGTTGTGATGTTTGAGATTACTTAGAACATTATCATGGTTTGATATAAATATTTACTTCCGCTGCTATTTGTTATTGTAATTGACGTGTACATTGTGGTTATTTGAGTCGCGTCATCCCTTGGTAGTAAGTAAAGGAGGGGTGTGAGTCACACTTTGGTTCCAGGGTAGTGCTCCTTGCAATCAGGGAGATACCCTAGGATTTGGGATGTGACGGGATCAAACATATAAATTGTCTCAGCATCATGCTAGTTCTAAAAAAATCAGATATAGCAGAAATCACATCTTCACCAACAATATCCTAAACGTTTTTGAAGAAGTGAGCAGTGTAACCATCTGGTCCTGGGGTTTTATTGTCATGTTAACTAAATATATATATTTTTGATGTATTCTTCATTAAAGTCCCTCCTCATCTCTCGAATCTGTTCCTCCTCAAGTCCTGATCCTAACCACGCAGCTTCAATGTTGCCCAAGGAAGAAGAGGGAGAGTGACCCAAAATGGATGTGAAGTGATCAATGAAAACTCTGGCAATGTGTTGCTAACCTTCAACAATCACTCCATCACTATTCTTGATGTTCATCAGTTTGTTTCTTGCTTTGTGACTCGTAAGAGTTTTGTGAAAAAATTGTGTTGTCATCCCCCAAATTCAGCCACTTGATTCTTACCTTTTGCCTATATTGATCTTCAAGTCTGATACTCAACTCCTTGTACTTGTTATAGGAAACCTTTTCGGACTAAGCTAACCCCACATTTGAAGGTTCATCCATAAGGACAGCTTGTGCTGAACTTAACTCATTGCGGGCCATGTCTACCTGTCCTTCCAAATCAGTGAACATGTTCTTGCTCCACTCTTTTAACTTTATTTTCAATCTCTTAAGGTTAGATGTTAGTCTAAACATGGGTGTACCCTCAACAGGATCACACCAATTTTGAAAAACTGTCCCTGAAATCAAAGTACTTGGTCCAAAAATCATAAAATTTGAATGGAACATTCAATTTAGGACCATCTATATGCATTGATATGATATTGGAGAGTAGTCAGAAATACCTGGGAGGTTAAAATCTGCTTATGCTCCATTGAAAATCCTAATCCATTCATGATTGTCGAGTGCTCTGTCAAGTTTAGACATGATCATTTCTTCACCTTGGCTCCTATTTGACCAGGTAAGTCTACATCCAGTGGATCTGATGTCCATAAGGCTAGCAAGGTCACAGCTTCATTAAAATCTGAAACAACAGTGTTGTTGATTGGGAGCCCCCCATATTTTTCAAGGTGAAATCTCACCACATTGAAGTCCCCTAGAGCAATCCAAGCATCTGAAGTGACAAGAGAGGCCATAAAACTCCATAATCTTCTTCTAGTTCCAATGCCATTCATCCCATAGACAATAGTAGCCATGAATTCATCATTGTTCTGGGTATTTGTAATAGAAGTGTGAATGAACTGCTCACTCTTCCTAATTACAGTGACATCAAAAATGTTTGGGTCTCACCCATATTCTTCCTCGCTGAGAATCAGAGTAGTTATGTACCATCTGCCAACCTGGGCATATAGCAGTTGCCACTAAGCTATAATTTGCAATACTGACTTCTGTTTCCAGCAGACCTATAAGGCTAATCTTTTGTACCTGAATAAGTTTTTTGATCTCTCCTTGTTTAGAGGGATGATTTAAACCCCTGATGTTCCAGCATGCCCACTTAGTCATGTATTTAACTTTTTTGCGGCTCCTCTCGTAGATGCTGCTACTCCTAAAATTTCAACCTCTGTCAGGTACTTTTTCTTATTGTTTTTCTTAGAAGAGTTTGTTGCTTTTCTCCTTTTCCTATGATCATCAACGTCTGAAGCGTTTGACACTGCATTGGTTCCCCCTCTGTTTTACTCTCCCTCAGTAGTCCACCTTCTTCACATGCCTCATCGAGAGATTCATATATATTTTTTGTCAAGATCTCCTTGCCTTTGCATCTTCCATTACTCACACTTGGAGATATAGAATTAACCTCATTAGGTTCACTGGTCCATAATATCTCAGTATCATTTACTGTGTCACTGATGATAGAGATTTTGTCAAGGTCCTTAATCGTTCTGTTCTCACTTCCTTCTCCTCCAGTATCCGAGTCAATACATGGGCTGTTGATGTTGTCTTTCTCCGGCATATCTCTAATCACCTGGCTGGCTATGTTCTCAGACCTTATTTCAGTCACCATAGGCGCATCATATTGAGTCCTATCTTCTATCACTACATTCACTTTTGTCTGTGATGTCTCTGTCATATTAGTCTGCTCAATAGGACTCTCGTCAAGTTCCGACGCTATATCAAACACCCTGCCAATTACTCTCCACTCTTTAGCAGGAACCTTAATACATTTGTTCATGGAGTGTCCGAAGAATTTACACTTCTCGCATCTGTTTGGCATCCAAGCTTATTCCACATCATTCTGAACCACCTCATTATCACAATCATCCAAGAAGATGTCCTTTGGAAACTCAGACTCAATAGAGATTTCCACACATAGCCTTGCAAAGTTAAGCCGTGAGTGACTTTTAGTGGCTTCATCTGGGTAAAGGGGCCTTCCCAAGGCGCTGGCAATGTAACTCAATCCATTTGGAAGCCAGTATGCCAAAGGAATATTGGTGAATTTTACCCAAATTGGTAGTGTTTGTAACAATTTTATCAAAGCTCAGATTTGCGGACCAAGCACTGAATACTATTAATTTTCCCCCAAAGTTCCATTGCCCTTCTTCTAACACTAACTTCCTTGTGTCTTCATTGCCAAATTTAAACAGAAGAAAAAAAACCATTTGTCAGGACAGTAATCTTTACCATTCCAATTCTTCCCCAGAGCTTCTCAGCAAAATGTTTTAAGACTAGAAAGGGAAGTTTCTTGTCTATAAACCGACCTACAAGGTATTCCTCCCATATCCTTAGTCCCTCATCTTTGACTAATCTGGAAGGTCGCACTACAAGAGTTCCTTCATGAGGAGCAGGAGGAAAGTACTGTAGTAGGGTTCTAGTCTGGCTAACCATTGAGAACAGTTGGCTCCATCTCGATCCTTGCGTATCAATGGCTTACGCTATAGCAGTGGTGGGGACAGGACTTGGTGGAGCATCTTTCTCAACTACACCAGAAGGTCCAACCCCCATCTCCGTGACTTCCTTCGCAGAGACCTCCTCATCTCCTAATTCCCTTTCAATTGAAATTTCAGGGTCTCCTTCTGCGCGGGAACCCGAAACCAATAGACGAAAGGAAAAAAAAAAAAACTGCGACCCGAATACACATGCCCCGTCAATCCATGACCCGAATCCTTCGCATCCCAGACAGATCTCGCCGGGAAGAGATGGAAGAATTCCTAGCCATCACCGGTGACAGCCTCGCCGGTGCAATTCCAACATTGGTACCTCCAGAAGTACCAGATCCCTCCTTCATACAGATATCAGATCTATATCCAATCTACAGATCCAGATCTCAATCCACTTCAAATTCAATTTCCAGAGCGAAACCAGATATCATATCCAGATCCAAATCTAAAAAACCAGATCTCAATTGACACCTAATCCACACCAGAAATCAAGACCAGCTACTCCAGCAGGTCGCCGGAGTAAAGTCCACCAATTTGAAATTTTCGCTCAAATCCAATTATACCAATTCAGTAAGAAAGAATACTTTACCTCTTGTTAATCAGTCACTCTGAAAGTTGTGGGAGTATCTCCCCTGAACGAAGACCGGAATCAGGATCAGATTCACCGAGAATTAATCCGTCAGAGATATGCCGTCGGAATCAAGCCGCCAAATCAAGAAAACAAATTTCAAGCCGTTGGTTCACCGATTCGCCCTGCGTCATATCAACTACCTTCTAAATGCATATCACTTGGTTTTGAGATCACTTAGTCTGATGACTTTCTAACCTTTAGAATGTAGTATATGTGTTGCACATATCCATTAAAATACCTACTAGAGCTTAAGACTTTTAGAAGATATTTTGTATTTTAGTCATCTTAATGGTTTTATGCACTCTGATTTATCCTTTCAGCATAGGGCATACACAACTTTTTTTTTTTTTTGGTCGAAATAGGGCATACACAATTACTCGTAAGCATAAACGACAAAATTACTCATAAGCATGAACAACAAATGAAAGTCAAAAGAATAAATGAGATATGTGCAGATTCTTGGATCTTGAAGAAATATTCACCATTAAAACTGCAAATCCAACGCAAATCATAAATTGGTTGCATTATTTTCAAGTGTATTAATTTAACAAAGCACGTAGAAAGTATGTACCAAATACAAAGAGCTAGACAACAAATTAGAGAAAGAGCATCGTTTGCCAACTGGGATTTAAAGCTTGGGGTGTCGGAATCAGAAATAAGAGATATAGTTTGTTTGTTGCATTATCCTTGACGTTATTCTTCTTCTTGTTCTCCTCATGTTCATGGACAGATATCGACTCACAAATGGTTTGTTCTTGTGTCAATTGTAACATTGATTTGCCTCTGATCTATGGATTATACACCATATTCTTTCTTTTTGGCTCCTATAGGTTACAAGTTTCGTCACACTCGTGTTCGTTATTGTCATCATCTTGGCGATCAGGATTTTGCCATATGTTCATAATTTTGGCCATATCGGAGGATTCCTAACAGGTTTCCTCCTCGGATCTATATTGCTGCTTCATCCACAGTTCGGGTGAATGGAGGGCAGAAATGTCCCGATGAATGCTCGTCTCAAATCCAAATACAAGGCATACCGATACATATACTGGTTGCTAGTAGTAGTTTTACTAATTCTTGGGTAAGCTCTTTGATGGAAAAAAGACAAAAGTTTTCAGAGGCCTTGTATTTGTGATTTTCAGAGGCCTCTAAGTGCGACAAGTCGATGGCTTAATTGAAGAATTTAGTGAGGAGGGATAACTTCATTGAGTCCAGACTGGAGTCTCTAGAGAGGACTACTGCAAAGATTAGGACTGAGGTCCGTGAGCACAGTTTAGCATGGGAGAAGGCAACCGAGAAGATTATGCACTACTTGCACGAGATAGCCTCATCATGTCGTAGGATCGATAATGCGATTCCACCACCACCAATACCATCACTAGTGCCTGAGCAGTGGTCAACTGGCGTAGAGGAGCAGAGGGAGTAGTATGTGGAGAGGACAGGAGGGTCTAAAATTTTAGGAGATAGAGGGGATGGAGCCCGTTTGCATTTATGTTCGGATTCCCTTGGTTATGTTGCTCTAGCTTGCTCCCTTGCCCTAGGGTTGGCCTCCTTTGATTATCCACGAAATTTTATGGGATTTCTCAAGTCTTAAGGTCTATTTATACTTCCTCTTAAGGTTACGATTAACTTGGTTGGGTTCTTATAGGTTTCACTTGGGTCTAAACAACCCGATTAGGTTAGCCCATTGGGTTTGACTCCTCTTACTAATTCTAATTAAATTTTAAGGTTCTACAACCCAAAATAAATATTTAAGGGCCGTTCACACAATATCTCACTCTCCTCTAGGTGAATTTAAAATTTTAACCTTAGCCCCTTGGATAAATTGCCAAAATACCTTTATCTAGATTTTAATATTTTTCAGGTCCTTACACTAACCCAGCACCAACTAAAGTGCAAATCAGTTTATAGTCTCTTCTACTATGGATAAGAAGCATTGGTGTAATTGTTTCCTATAACTAGTTTTTTGGGAATTGATTAGTTTGTCCCCTCCAGATGCTATGTACATTATTCATATTATCAATACAAGCAGCTATGTATTTTATTCATATTATCAAAACAAACTTTGAACTTACCTTTTCCAAAAAAAAAAAAAACACGAGCATCCACTTCAGTTGAAACTCTATCAGGGACTAATTTTGGAAATTCAACCACAAATCCTGTAAACCAATCTTTAATTCTCCATAACATAAGCAATGCAAAAAAAAAAAATTATTAATTTAAACATTGAATTAGATTTGGCATCTTCAGTGAAAGAATCTGACATTGTTAAAGAATGTAGTGACCTAAATCCTCAATTAGAAAGGTTCCTTACCTTATGATTAATTATAGGGTATTTTATTTTATATCTAACTATATAAATTGCAAATTATATTGGTATAAGGGTTATTTTAATATTAAAGTTATTATTTTGGGGTCCTTAGTGTAATTATTATCTAAATGGGGTATTATCAGTTATTTAAGAAGTTGAATTCTAATTCTTCACGTACAAGGTTACGTGGGATTAGAGTTGGATTACTTTGAGGAGAGAGAAAGGAAGTTGATAAATATCCTTCCCTTCCCATCTCAAGAGAAAGAGATGAAAAGGGATCTGAAACTAAACCCTAGATCCATTGTTGCAGTACCAAAGGAAGAGATCAAAGGAAGAAGAAGAAGAAAGAGAGGAAGAAAAGAGACTCTGGTGATATCTGAATCTATAAGATCAGATCAGGTAAGTTAAATCTTACTTTATAGTTCTGTTATGAATTCAATGTGATCATAATCATGTTCTTGATTATTCTTATGTGTTTTGATGCTTGATTTGCATCAGATCTTGTTTGTTGTATGAATCCTAACCAATGCTATGTACTAATATGATTTAATATGTTCTACCATGAAAACCTAGTGATTTGAGGCCCTTAGACTTGTCAAAATTGGATTTTGGGATTAAAGGGACTAGATTCCCGAGATCTAGAAATCCCCATATCACAACCCCGTCGGCACCCACAAGTACACCGGTGAGGGTACCTGATAAGTGTGTAACACTTGCACTCTTGGGCTTATAACTACTATTTGTTAGTCTTAGAGGTATGTTAATGTGAATAAATTCATGCAAGTTTGCTTTTTTGCAGGTCTGACAAAGATGAGGAGAAAGTGGGCTTAAATCAATCCATTAACGCTTCAAGAGAACTAAGCTTCAAGGAATGAAAAAGGAGGTGAACAAAGCTCAAATTTAAAGCCCAATTACACCATGAAGCCCATGGAGGAAACCCAAGGTGGAAGCCCAAAAGGAAGCCCAAGCATCAAGTTCAGATTCAGCCCTGAAAGCCCAGAAATATTACAGTCGATCGATCGCACCTGGATCGATCACATTACGATTGATCGCAGAAATACGATCGAGCGCATGAGCGGTGCGATTGATCGCACACGCACAGTAGCAGTTGCGTGTTCGATCAGGAGTTTTAGTCCGTTCGTAATTGTTCTTCCGAATTCTTTTGGATAATGATTAGATAGGAAAACACGTATTATAAGACTATTTTGGGTCGTTTAGATTATTATGAACGGAATTGAAGTTTGATTTGAATAAGGATTAGTGAGAAATCTTTGTTCTTCGTGATGTTCTTCGCGTTCTTCGTCGTTCTTGGTGTTCGTGATTGTTGGGGCTTATACTGATCGTGGAGATGTCTTTCTACAGCCTTGTAGAAGATCATTCTACCATGACTAGCTAAACTCCCTTGTGGAGTATTGATGTAAACTCTAATCC
>JAUPMG010310911.1:0-16235 GCA_031762675.1 Pachysandra terminalis
TTTGTGCTCCTATTTTTCTCTCATTCAGAGTATTGTTTGCTCCAGAAAGTTAAAGTTGTTTCATTTGAGTTGTCAGTTTTTGGAGATGTCGTTAAAATGTGGCTACATTAAAGGAATGATTACCACTGGAGATGGCATGTTGATGAAAGTCAGATTTTAAAGAGTCCTGTCCAACCTTGGAGTTGTATGTTTGCATGGCATGGGTGACGTCTGGTCTTCTGCGTGACCTTTTGATCTCTTGTGTGCGGGTGGAAAGCACTCTAAGTCTAATAACTACCCTCAAAATTTCCGATGAACAACCTCTTATACCTGTTGGTGATAAAGACCTTTGTACATCCACAACTAAGTTTTCAACTGAACACTAGATTCTCTCAAGGAACTAAGCTTTCAACTGAAAATCTCCTGAAGCTCATCTCCTCACTTCACATCCAAACTTATCCAGTCGAATGAAGCTAAAATGGGAATCTTCCTCAATTAGTTGTCTCCTCGAAGGATGTTTGAACTTCAATTCACTCCGGAATATTGTAATCAAAATTTGAAGTCCCACTTTGCTCTCTAATATAAAACACATTAGAGAGAATAATTTGGAAGCAGTCATAATCAGCTTCGCAACCATTTCTGACATTCAGATGATACTAGAGTATCAACCCTGGCTTATTGAAGAAATTAAGGTCGCTGATCCTATAAAATTGGGATGGTCATTATCGTCCCCTATAGACCCCCTTTTAATCTGCATGCTTTTGGGGGCATGTAACCAAAATCTACCCTTCTCACATAGGGATCTGGAAGACATTTTGATAATCTATCCAACTTTGGGAAAAGTGGTGAATATTGATATTCCTCTTCAGTCGAGCCACGACAACGGATTTGCGTGAGTTACAACATACATTCTTGTCAATAAGACTTTATCTTCAGGTGTATTCATATTTAATTCTGTTAATATGCTCATTTGACTTCAGCTTAACTACGAGTTTTTGCCTTTATTTTAGCATGCATGTGGACGACGGGGTGTGAGATCCTCTGTGAGGTAGATCTCTGTGAGCGCCCTGTGGTGTTGAGACATTTTTCACGGCCCAAGAACTCTCCTACTAGAAAAGAGGTTGCTGATCAAAGCATAAGGCATTTATTTGATGATGATACTCCATTGTTTGGCACATGGATGTGCTTGATTCCGAGAAATCCACAAGTGGGTCACAAAAAGAGAATTGAGAAGCCTTCAATCTATGCTGCTCCACTAGCATAGGAAGACCACCTCCGGATTGACCCATGGACATGGTTTCACAGATCAGACGATATAGTTTCAGACTGGGACCGGACATCGGGGTCCGGTTCCAACCTGCGGTCCAGTATCGCCAGTCCGGCGACCGGTACCACCGATCCGGCAACCGGTTTTGCCAGTCCGATGACCGATACCGCTGGTCCGGGGTCCTATACTGCCGATTCGACGGGTCAGCAACCGATACCGCCGGTCCGGCAGCCCACCGACTTGTCCCGTCGGTCCGACTTGTCCCGTCGGTCCGACAACCAGTCCCGTCGGTCCTGTTGATCCGGCGACCGGTTCTGCCGGGAGAGTATTTCGTCTGGTCTACGAGCCTGGACTATATGCTATACCTGTGTTGAAATGCTTGTACCCTTGTGCTGAAATGCAATACAGGGTACAAGCTTTTCAACACAAGTGCACCAAATCTTCCAGAAAAAATTCCGGAGGAAATGCTCTCTTCGGCCGGTCCGACGACGGTCTGAATTTTTTTTTTTTTTTTTTTTTTTGCTTTCTGTACTAGATCCGGACCGGATTTGGACCAGAACCGCACGGGATCGGTCCGGTCTCCAGTTCCGATTTGTTTAACCTTGCCCAGGAAACAATCCATGCAGACGAACTCATCTCAACTCTCTTCCGAGTTGCAATCGGTCCGAGTTGACAGTGTTAAATTGACTAGAGAAAATCTTTCACTTACACCGGGCAATCATGCAAAACTTAACATTATTGTGACCTATGGACGTGGTCAGTGAAGGAGCACAGGTTATGTCAGCACCAACCTCCACCCACTTGCAGCATGATCAAGGGTGGAATCAAATCTTTCAGATGATGCATGGATCACCTTTTCCATCATTTGACAAGTTGCATACAGGTAGTGCAAAAGCAAAGAAGACAACTATGGAAATTTCCAAATGAAAGATGGAAGAGCAGCTATTGGAGATGTTCTAAGGGATTCTAATGGCTATACTATTTTCGCTTTTGCCTCTCCAATTTCTGCTGAAGCTATCTACATGAAAGAGCTTTTGACCTTAAGAGAAGGTCTCTAACATGCCAAAGAAAAAGGTATTGATAAGCTATGGGTAGGGGGAGACTAGCTTACATTAATAAGAGGCGTCTTGGAAAATATGGACATTCCATGGCAAGGAAGGGTCATAATGTGTGACGCTAAATCTATTTTGAGTTGTTACTAGTATTGGTTGCGATATGTTTAGTAGAATAGTCTGGTATGATACATATCTTGATCAAGTTATGGATTGCTTAAACAAGACTATATGGGATATACTTATTTACGCAAGTAATTGATACTTTTGTTTACCGAAAAAAAAGACATGAACCTGATTCTTTACAGGTCCTTGAAGCAGTGAGAGACAACCAAACCAAAAATTATTTCAATTTCATTATGCAGGGCCCAAAATCGATTAATCAGTTTTGCGTAGGTCGAGTAATCGAGTAATTGGGTACTCATTGACGCCCCAGATATATCATGCTCATTGTCTAAAACCTTGAGAATGTTTTCAATAATACATGTTCCACACCATAAACTTTTGGTAGTTAGAATACTAGCATCCATGAAAGCAAAAATTTACTCATAATTTACACATTTTCTTTTACAAAAAGAAAGAAACAACCCAAGTTGTTTTAGTAGTCATCATCTTCGCTCCTTGATCCGGTAAATCTCCTGATCGCTGTAGCAACAACACTGAGAAACAACAACAGTGCAAAGACTTCAAAGCCTCCTCCAACACCGATGGCTACACTTGAACTTGGTGTGAAGAATGAAAATGGTGACCAACCCCATCCACCGTAGAACGGTACACCGTATCCATAACCACCAACAAGAGGCGGCGCGATCGGAGGGTTGATGTAGATGTTAGTTCTGTCCAACAAGCATTTTTATATCAATCAGAAGAGGATAATGTCTTGACATGGTAAGCTAGATAAGAATCGGTAATTCTTAATAAATTTTAAGATTTTTTGCATCCATGCCCCTATATGTATATTTATATAATTATGACGTCAAAATCTAACATCTATTATTTATCTTTATTAAATGATCAAAATAGCCATTTGATATAGGGTGAAGAAGAAGAGTGTTGATGAATCTGGCCACATAATACAAAACCTTGGAATAATAGGAATGAAAGAGAAAAGTTCAGAATACAAAACCTTGGAATAATAGGAATGAAAGAGAAAAGTTCTCAATAAAAATTTAATAAAAATGTCTATTAGTTTCTTCTTTACAATCTCTTTCCTATTTATAAAATATCCCAAATTAAAAGAAATCATAAACTGCTAACAATAACCTTAAAAGAAATAAGTAAACAAAGGTTAATAAAACAAGTAAAAACATGTCGAAGGCCGTTTTTAGGGTCTAAGCGACCTAAAGCGGTTGAAAAATGCCCCATACCACAGCATAGCATGATTCTTGTAGCTCTCATTCTTAGCTTTTCAATAATGTATTATGGGCATAATTCTGACACCGGAACCCAAAGTTATGCACGTTTAGAGCCACGGTGCACACGATGCATCTTGTTTCGGCCTAGCGCTTCTAAGTAAGCATTCGCGGTCACCTATACTACATCATTCTCCCCAGGTGAGAGAGAATTCACCTTCGAATTCAAGACGCCATTATCAGAATTGTCCCCATAATATGGCACAAGGTGGTTCACATTGAACACATCAGCTATACAAATATGACTTGGCAGCTTCAGATGATAAGAATTAGGATTAGTTTTCTCAATAATCTCCAGCGATTAAATCTTCTGTGCAACAAGTTTTTTGTACTCTAAAAAAATCCTATCCTTGGTCAAGACAACCCATGCATAATCACCAACATCGAACTCTACATGATATCATTTCTAGTCAGCTGCAACCATGTATTTGGCTTGGATTCTTGCAGATTTTTCTGAACAGCCTTGTGTATATCCTGCAATTGTGTAGTAAAATTTTCACCCTTCTTACTTAGATGTTTCAAATTAGATACAAGAGCTAATTCCATACTCACATCAGACCATGGTTGTCATAGAATAGGAAGAGGCATATACAAACTTGCATTAGTTTCTCTTCCCTTAGCAATATGGCAGGTATGACAATCCCTCATGAACTTATACACTTTCCTAGGCATAGTTGGTCAAAGGTAGGAACTAGACACAAGTAGGAAGGTCCTGTCTCGTCCTCTATGTCCTTCATCATGCAACTCCTTGATAATTTTCAACCTACGACTAGAATTACGTACACACAATTGATTCCCCTTAAAAAGGAAACCATCACGGAGAAGAAAGTTTGACACACAATTGATTCCCCTTAAAAGGGAAACTATCATGGAGAAGAAAGTCTGATCATTGTCCTGTTATCACTTCATCTAACACAACCGCAAAATAGGGAATCAAAACCAAGTACTTGGGTGCGCATTGTAGTAAGCAAAAAGGCTCTACGACTTAAGAGTATCAGCAACACGATTTTGTAAACTAGGCTTATGCCTGAAAACAAAAGTATACTCCTACAAATAAGGGGCCCAATCTGAATGCCGAGAAGAGAGTTTATCCTGACTATTGATATGCTTCAAGGCATCATGATCAGAATACAAGACAAACTCTGAATGGACTAGGTAATGGTGCCAATGCTTTAAGGCTTGTATTATTGCATAGAACTTGACATTATATGTGTTGTATCACAACTTAGCATCTTTCAGTTTCTCACTAAAATACGCAACAGGACTTTCCTCTTGACTTTGAACAACCCCAATGCCCACCTTTGAAGCATCACAATGAAGTTTAAAAGGCTTAGTAAAGTCAGTCATAGCAAGTATAGGTGATGATAACTTGGCCTTTATCACAGAAAAGGATTTCTCTGCATCTTCGGACCATGAAAACTTTTTAGTTTTCATACAGTCCATAATAGGTTCCATAATGGAGCTAAAATGGAGAATAAATCGATGATAAAAAGATGTCAATCCATAAAAACTCCATACCTCATGAATATTAGCTGGCTTCAGCCACCACATCCACCTTAGAGTCATTCATGGAGATACCATCCTTAGACACAATGTATCCAAGAAATAACACACTATCTATCATAAATGAAAACTTATTGAGAGCTACATAAAGTTTCTCCCTTTGCAAAAGGTATTGCATATGTAGATTGTGGTCAACACTATAAACCAATAAATCATCAAAATAAACCTCCACAAAGTTATCAGTGAAGGGTGCAAACGACATTACTAGCCACTCGTACAACCCCTCACGAGTCTTGAAGGCGGTATTCTACTCGTCTCCAAGATGTATTCATATCTGGTAATAACCACTTTTCAAGTCTAGATTACTAAAAAGATAGCTCCACCCAATTGATCTAACAAGTCATTCAGTCGGCGAATCAGAAATCTGTACTTGACTGTGATCTTGTTTATGGTTTGGTTGTCTACACATATATGCCAACTACCATCTTTCTTTGGTGTGAACAATGCGGGTACAACACAAGGGATAAGGCTCTCATGGATGTGACCCTTTTGTAATAGTTCTAATTGGCTTCGTAACTCCTCATGTTCTTTGGGATTCATGCGATCGTGTGTTCTGTTAGGAAAATGTGAACTAGGAACCAAGTCAATATGATGTTGTATATCCCGTAGAGGTGGTAACTCATTTGGGACGCTCTCAGTGAATGCATTTTGGAATTCATGATGTAATCTTTTCACAACTTCTAGAATGGATCCACCACTCTCCTTCTACATACCAACCAATACATACATCATCATCGTTTCTTCCATCTCCCTTATAAATCTGCCTATAGACAAGAGATTGGAGCCCTTCCCAACTGATGATTCAGGCACAGTCTCTTTCTGGGACATGAGTATGATTCGGGTATTATCCCACATGAAGCTATAAGTATTTTTTTGGCCATCATGTATAACATCCCTATCATACTGCAATAGTCGTCTCAATAGAAGATAACAAGCACCCATAGAAACAATATCACACCACACTTTATTCCTGCATTTTGAGCCAATAGAAAATTAATCAAACAATGCTTAGTAGCTTTTACCTCATTTCCTTTCTTAAGCCAAGACAACTTGTGGGTATAGGGTTGTTGTGTAGTCTCCAACTTCAGCTTTTGGACTACCTTGTCACATCCCAAATCCGATATAATTGATATTAATGAATGAAACAAATTCCAAGGTGAGACTCCCTATACTCAATTCGAGTGTAGGCAAATAATATAGCAACTAATATTGCTAAACAATAGTAATATTAAAATGAACCATATTATTTTCTAAAACCAGTGGAAGTCTTTAAACATCAATAAAAGATAATAAAGCCTTTCCTTTACAACCAAAGGAAGTCAAAACCAAACCTGAAATTAAATCCCTACTCTAGGAAATAAATAACAGTAATAAATGATAAAATCCTGCTCGAGTCCAAGCATCCTCCTGAACTCATGCCACCATCAGACAAGTCCTGATGCTGCTTTCCGAGAATATTTGCATGAATGCATGAGCTTGTTGTTCATGTCATAGGTATTTCCTAGAAATTCCTTGTGTTTCTCAATGTTGTGACATAGTCCTTGAGTGTCTGTAACTGTGTTTATTGAAGATCAAGCATTGCGGATCCAAGGAAGGCCAAGCTACATCGACGTATCAATTGGATTGGCCCTCTAACCAAGGTAAGTACACACACACTAGACAACCCCTGGAAACTCATGTTTATTGCATATTGACCTTTTTCAAGGGACCTTAGGGTGCCCTTTACCCGTTGAGGGGAAATCTATGGATCATTGCATTTGGACTGTCTAGACAACCAAGGACTAACCACAGATGGTCGATACCATTCGTGGATGGACTTTGCGGGAAAATGCCATATAAAAGAATTAAATTAAGCTTTTCCCAGGGCACTAGTCGACCGACCAGATTGGTCCGATAGACCGGTTGGGTTTCCGGTCGATCCCGGATCGATCGGCCCCTATGTCGGTCGCACACTAGATCTGTTTTGGTTTTTGCAATCTGCACCTTCCCGGTTGATCAACCAAATGGTCCGGTTGGTCGGCGAGGGCTTCTGGTCGCATCCCGGTCGATCGGATGGCCCTTCAGTCGCTCAAAACCATGACTCAGGTTTTGACACCCTGCGATGCACCGGTCGACTGACAAAGTTTTCTGATCGACCGGTAGACCAAGGTCTGCTGGTTGATCTTTTTTGACCGACTGAAAGGAGCATGCTATTTTCAAATTTTAGTCGGTGGGAGCCCACCCGTCGACCGGGCCATCAACCCGGTCTAATGGCAGGCATGTAAATTCTCAATTCTATATATAGAGTTGGATGTCATATTTGTGCAAGACCCGCACGAGAATTCTCCCAGAGCCCTAGATCTCTCTCGGGTGATTTTTACTCATTCTTAGCCAAGAAAATTCCCTTATCTCCATCTTCTTCCCATTTACCTATGCTAATTGAATTGAATAATATTGAGAGCCCATGTCCTTTCCCTTATGTATTGCATAGATTAGATCATCACACACACACATCTAGGGTCGTAAGGCCCTCGTCTCCATCAAATGTTCAAAGACATCATCTAAAGCATAGAGGAGCGAGGATCGTGAATGAGAAGACCGGGATTCATGCTCACACCATTAGACAGACTTCCAATTGGTATATCAATAAGTAGTCCTTTATTGTTTTTAATTTCCATTAAAATGTGTAACAGCGGAAGGTTGTCGAAAAACCTTGAGAGGGTTGGAATTGAACCATTGAAACCTCGTGTAAGGCTTGAAGATTGCTGGTAAAAATCTTCATACGGTTCATGGTTTATACATATTTGAGAAAACCTGTAGTAGTTGAAATCCTTGAGACCAGTGATCGGTGCTTAAGGAAGTGGATGTAGGCTGGGGTGCCGAACCACTATAAATCGTGTGTGTTCATTTCTTTGTTTGCGTTCTTAATTTCTATGGGAATTTCACGAGGAACCATCATATGCGAGTTATTATTTGATTTCCACCCTTGTATTCAACAATCAACAATAGCATAACAAATTAGGTTTTCAATTGGCTCCTAATTTCGTATATCGGCTTAAAACCTATTCACCCCCGTCTAGGATGTCACTATGTGTGCTTTCAATTGGTATTCGAGCATAGTGCTCAGATATAAGGTTTAACAACCTTGAGTTGATCCGTAGAGATGTCCAAATTTGAGCGACAATCTATCTTTAGGCTGTTGTTTTTCAATCGATCTAATTATGCCCATTGGAAGGGAAAAATGAAAACATTTTTGCAGTCCATTGATGACCCAGTTCTACTTGCGATAAGACTGTGGTCTCTCCCCACCAAATAGGCTGAATTGGAGGGGATAAAGAGACTTGAAAATATTGAAAATGACAAGTGGTCCAAGCTTGATAGAAAGATGACCGTAGCGGATGCTAAAGCGCTCAATGACATCACATGTGCAATATCTTCCGATGAGTTTCAAACGATTTGCATGTGTTTGAATGCTAAAGAAGCATGGGACATCCTTGAGATGACCCATGAAGAGACCACCATAGTCAAGAGATCAAAGCTCCAACTTCTCACTACTCGTTTTGAAAATATAAAAATGAAAGAAAGTGAGATGTTTATGGATTTCTATGCCAAGCTCAATGACAGTTACATCCATGTGGGGTTTAGGTGAACCAGTTCCGGACTCTAAAATTTGTTGAAAATATTAAGGTCGCTTCCGGAGCAGTTCACTGCTAAGGTCACCTCAATTGAGGAGTGTAGGGATATTAATCTCCTAAAAGTTGAAGAACTTGAAGGATCCTTTCAGATCTTCAAGCTACATTTTGAGACCTCTCCTAAAAGGAATTCTATTGCCTTAACTTCATCTCACTCCAAGGAAAAAGAAAAATCCAATGATGACCTTGTGAGTACGGATGAAGAGGACTTAGCCTTATTGACTCAAATATTCATAAGGCACTTCACCAAAAGAAGAGAGAGTTCAACTAAAAAGGGTAAAGCCTGTGAAAAGCCCTATCCTAAATCTAATAAAAGCGATAAGTCAAAGGAAACCCAGTGCTATAATTGTAAAGGTTATGGCCACATAGCTCCCAATTTCCCGTATAAAGGCAAATCTAATAGAATGACAATGGCTGCTAAAACTTGGGAGGAATCATCCAAATCCAAATATGAATTGGCTAACTTGGATAATGATGATGACTTAGCCATTTTGATGGTTAGGACTCCCTGGTCTTCACTTAAGGATCATATTTTCATTATAAGATCCATTCAAGAGAAACCGTATGAGAAAACCATTGACTCTAAAGTGTCCAATGATGATGAGGACCTTTAGGACGTCTATGATGCTCTCTTCCAATAGTACCCAAAGTTAATAGGAAAAGTTTGTGAGCTGAGATGTCAAAATAAACAGTTACTATTGACATGGAATTATTGCATATGAATAATGAGACTTTGACCATTGATACTGAAACTCTAAAATCAAAAGTAGAAAGGTTACAAGTCTCATTAGCCATAAGTCAACAAGACAGCTCAGAGTTATAAAATGCCAAATCTAAAAACTCTAAGTTGTTATCTGAAGTTAGACAACTTCAATTGTCCCGAGATAGGATGGGTCAGAGATTCCATAGTCAGATCCATAGCACACCTGACTCCCTCTCTACCTTTGAGATCAGTGCATCTTCATCCCGCAGTCCTACCCCTGGTACTCATAGGATTGTATACCACATAGCGGTGACTCCAAACATTTACACCTCGAGTGAAGTCTTACTCATGTCTGGATAAACACCACCCTTCTAGACAAAGGAATTAGTGTGATGCCCTCCTTCCTAGAAACTGTTCCCTCGTCCGGGACCCCTTCCTGCCCATCGGTCGTGCGTGACTGTGGCAGGCGGCTCACGCGTCCAGTGCTGGTGTGTCGTGTGTGTGTGTGTGTGTGTGTGTGTATCGCGTGGGCGTGCCAGGGCTTACTAGTCCACAGTTTTGGGGGTTTCCACATAGTCTGACCGAGTTAGCTGAGCAATCTGAGGTGCAATCGGCCACTGGAATTGCGTCTGTTAGGCTATTAGGTGACTGTGATGAAAGATTAGGGTTCTTCCTTTCTTAAAGTTTGTCTGAAATCCTTCAGATGGTGAGATTATGATTGCCAAGGTATAGTCAAAGAGACTCTAGCTCCTAACCAAGTGTTAATTCAAGATTAAATAACGGGACAGTCAATGACATAGAAATAAACAAATAAAAAGAAGATAGAAAGAAGGTTGGCAACCCAGCAGTGGTTATCACAGTGTCCATGGTCACGGCCCTAGATAGACTACCTCCAGGCAGCTTATCGAGAGAGAATGATAAAAATGAAAAAGGTGGAAAGAAGACTGATGAACAGGAGGCGTTACTGCAATGGCAACGGTCGCATGCGCTGGCCGGATAGGCATTCGTGATTGAGAGCAAATTCTTGGGGGGTGGCAGTGTGATCAGTTTGCGGCTGAGAGCAGTAGACTCAAACTGGAATGATTAGTGAACAAAGGAACCCTAAATCATAATTAACATGATTTAATTATAATTTAAATAATATTAATCTTGAAAAGGAATTACAATGAACTATAGGTCTTGATTTGAAGAATAGGACTTAACTGCAATTAAGTAAAAGTATTGGGAAACTTATGTAACCTCATGAATTTTAGGAGATTAGGACATGGGACCAACATGTGAAGTAGATTGGACATGGGCTATTCGTATCGCAAAAGGGAATGATGAGGTAAGGTTAGAATGGCCTTTTCCATTAATTTGAATATTCAGCAACCGTATGGATAGAAGGAAGGTTTACCTAACTCCCTCAACTCCTTCCAAATAGGAACATGACTTGGAGGGAAGCTTGCTGGATTGTATCATACAACCAAAAGAGGAAAAAGGAGGGAAAAACCAGATCTGAAAGGGGATTTTCGACCATAGAGAGAAAAGAGAAGACAGGAGAAGAAGAAAAGAGAAGAAAAAGAAGAAGGAAGAAGAACAAAGGTAAAAGATGGCTAGGAAAATATTTGTGGTGATCTTTCAATCCTTAAAGTTGCAGAAAAAACTTCTGAAGAGAGGTAGGTTTTCCTTGGTGATTACGCTATTCATTTTCATAGGAATATGATAGCAAGTTAATAAATATGATGATCAAGGATGGATTTGCATGAGAAATGGGTTGTTAAGATATGATAATTGATTTGTATGAATTAGAATGAGTATGGATTGATATATGTAATATTGACTTGATTTGTATGATGATTTGATGATCTAATGTATGATTTGATGCATATAGGTAAGTTTGACGTGTAGGATATTAGAGATAATGGATTTGTGATGAAAACCATGATTCTAGTTGTTTAAATTTCATTTGTAGAATAAAATATGTTTGAAACGAATTTAAAGGATTTTTGGGGATTTTTCTGGGTTGCCAAATGTTTCGATCTGATCCAGGGTCGACCGAACCACCAACCGAAATTCTTCCAAAATCTCTGGACCAACAGCCAGGGTTGGGAGGAACCAAAATGAGGAACCGAGACCTCCGGTCAACCGAACCAATCGACCAAAGCATGATACTCCCATCTTAGGTGGGCAGCTATGTCTTGGCCTAGTGAGGTTGTGTATGCTGTTGTTTTTGCTTAGGAAAGTGTGTATGAATGCTTGTGCAACAAAAGGGCTCAATTGCCTCTGTTTTGGTTTGTTGTGACCTATTCTGATGTGTTTTAGTCTATAGGACTATGTACAGTGTGATTTATGTGTAATGAGGTTGTGTGTGAGATGTTTGTACTATGTACATGATTTGTGAGTAGATTATATGTGTTTTGTGTGAGGTCCATTGTGACTAGGTATTACATGCATAAGTGTTAAGAGTGATCCTAGAAGGTTCACTATGTTATTTTAGTACTCCCCAAGGGAGGAGGGTTTGGTGATCTATGTTTGTGTGTTATTCAGAACTCCTAGGAGAGTTTGATGTGGTTGTTTTGGTACGAGTCTGTTTTAGGGTGATTTCTACAATGGGTTAACTTGTCCCCTAAAAGGAAATGTGGTGGTTCTACCGTGGGTTAACATGTCCCCTAAAAGGAATGTTGTAGTTTCTACCATGGGTGAACTTGTCCCCAAAAAGGAAATTTATGGTGTTTTCCTACCTTTGGTTACCCAATCCCTGAAAGGAAATGGTTAGTTGTGTTGTAGCACATTCCTTGTGTAGAATTACCTGAAGGATATGTGAGTGTGATTTAATGGTCAGGCTAGGCCTAACACCCCACATTGCATACATTTCATCATCTTCACTCCATCATGAGCATTATGCATCATATCATTCATTCTATTGTCATTCTTGTGTTTGCTTGGCATTTAATCTTCTGCTTGCTACTTGTCTGTAAACAACTTCTTTGATTGTGTGTTTATGATATGGAATATGGTTTGGTGATGGAAGGTCATGTGATATTATGAATGAGAAAGTATGTTTTGGCATGATTGAGATCATGAGGTTGATGGTTTATAAGAAAACATGTTTTAGCATGATTATGATCATGAGGTTGTGGGTTTATAAGAAAGTGTGTTTTAGCATGATTAAGATCATGAGTTTGTTAGTTTATGTAAATGTTGTGATTATGAAATGATGGTGTGAGAAAGTTATGGATTACAATGTTTATAAATGTGATATTAGTGGTATGTGAGTATTATGATAAGAAAGTGATTAATGATGACTTTATTACTATGAGAATGGTTATAAAGCATGTTCATGAGAATGATTGTAAGATATATGTATTATGTGGAATTGCATGAATATGAGTGTTATTATATGACTGTGAAAATGATTAGGGTAGTTTCCTTGGATTATCCTATTAAGCCTCTGAAGCTCACCCGTACTTCAAACAGGTTATCCTCAAGAATGATGGCTGGACCTGGAGAGTTGCTTGATGGTCGTGATGGCTGCTACTATGGTTTTATGAACATTGATGTTTTTATTTAGTTTTAACCTTATGGATTAGAAATAATGTTATGAACCTTTTGGGAATTTGGTTGTAATTAACTTATGTTGGTTTGGGGAATTGTTTGAGTTTTTACTCAAGGAGTTTAAGGTTTAAATTTTATGAGACTTCTGTTGTATTTAATTATGCTATGTTTGACCATGATGCATGATTTAGATGGTTTGGTTGCATCCAATGTTCGGATCCGAACGTCATTCCCATGGAAATCCTTGCGATTCCATATCTCGGATTCGGGGCTTGACAACTCTAGGGAGACAGTGTGACTGGTGAGCGGCAGAGGAAACATGCATTGTTGTTGCAGCGGAGGCAACGACAGGAGGATAGGAGACCCAGAGGTCTGAGATGCAGCATTACGCTGGCTTTTGAGTTTCTTGTTGATGTGCTTGGAGGGGTTGGGAAAAGGCAAGCCTTATGTCTTTTATAGAGTGGCTTGATCGACTTTGTAATTGTTCAATTCAGTTACATAACTGTTTACATGCCGTATTTGCTCAGACGTGGGTTGATAACTCCCGCGCTCGTTTTTCTCTTCATGGGCAGGTGGACTACGCGCATGAGCTCACTTGCCTTTGATTCTTCTTGCCACAAATCGCATATTTCTGACTCCATCATGTTCAATGCGCAACGCTGATGATTGTTCTTGCGAGCGACATGTGTTGCACTCTTATTGGTTTCCTATGAGCACTTATAAATACTTGTGCAGCATTAACTTATTTGTGCGCCGTATTTGGCACTACACTTGGTTTCTTGTTCACCGTTCTCGGCGTTACACTTGGCTTCCTGTATGTCGTTGATCAGCGTTCACATTTGGCTTCGTTATGCGCCGTGATCAACGGGTTGTTAGGCATTCTGACACCAAGCGTCGCACTGTCATTGGCCGGTGAAGATAGGCGAATATACGCCATAACACATGCCCCTACCTCCCTTTGCGTCTCTTAATCTTCTGTCAATTTTGAAGAGACAAGGGAGGTAATCAATGATCTTCACACGCGCGCCGATATCTTGGAAAGAGATATGTTAGCTAGTAAATTACTTCTTCGGCTATTTAAACCTCTCTTACTTCCCTCCAATCCGTCCAAGCTTTACCTTGAGCTTATTTTATCTTATTTTCTTTTCTTTCCTTCATTTTAAGCATCCATTTTCATTTCCCTTAGAGTACTATGATTTTGACGGCCCTAGACGTAAAGATTATTGCCGGTCTTCCCCTAGTACGTGAATATGTCATTTTGATTCTGTCAATGGACCAAGATGATGATGTTGATTGCTTTCTTTCTTCTTTTAGGTGTTGGGTTCAACATCACTACCTTGGTCCTCCATCTCGATGCTTTAAGACGCTGCTGAGTGTTATACCCAGTTCCAAAGTTCAACAAACAGTACCAGCATATGGCTAGTGTTGGTCCGTTGTTCTTTCAGATCTGCTTGTGCATAGAACGCATAAAACTCCTCAGTTGGAAGACAGGGTCTGCAGCGTCAATACTCACGCTAACATGAACCCGTGGCGTGGTGTGGAAGGCCGATGATCTGCGCTATCTGAGCCTTTTTCCAGTAAAGGATGACAAAACGGCCATCTCCTTCGAAGATGGTTAAGATCCTCAAAGGAAAAGGAGGTCTTGGCTTGTCCCGATCGTAGGCTGCTTTGGTTGCCTGGCCAAGGGTCGTTCCTTGGAGATCGGCGTTGGTCGCTTACATAATGTACGTAAGTCACCATTGTACGGCCGACGAGGCTATGTGAAATTCTCAAAGATGATCCTTAGGCCTCCTGGGTTGTGCTTTGTGCTGATGTTCATATGTAATACGGCCTTTGGGCCATTCGTTTTCCATTGTATTTCTTAGACATCATTGTACTTTAGATAGACTGTTAACACGGTCACCTTGAATGGAGAATCCCACATGGCATGGTAATATTTCTTCAGGTACTGACCGTTTATCTTTCTTCTTCTCTGTTGAACGGTCAATGCCATAATAATATAAGACCCTCCTTGTAAGACTTGTTGGACTCTGAATGATCCTTCCCAGTTTGGCGATCATTAGCCATAGATAGGATCCTGGGTCTCTATCGACAGAATGGTCTTCCATACCAAGTCCCCTTCTGCAAAAGACTTGTGCTTCACCCTCTTGTTGTAAGTACAAGTCACTTTCTGCTTTTGGTGTTGAAGAGCATCCAATGCTCTGATTCGGCTGCCATCTAGATCTTCTGGTTCAGCTATCATGGCCTCTGTAAAAATGGTCGGTACGAAGTTGTGCTGAAATGCTACTCTGAGTGATGGGATCATTGCCTCATCGCATTGTCTTCGTATATCAAGGCAAACGGTGTAGTGCCGATACTTGTCTTGTAAGATGTACGATAAGCGTAGACCACTTCTAATAACCGTTTATGCCATGATCGAGGACTGTTATCGATCATCTTCCTTAAGACATTCTTCAGGACCTTATTAGTTTCTTATGCCTTACCGTTTGCTTGTGCATAGTAAGGGGTTAAATTCCCAATCTTGAACCATATTCCTTTGCGAACTGGAATACTTACCCTCCTGTGAAGACGCTTCCACTATCGACCGTTATCATTTATGGTATCCCAAACCTATGTACGATCAATTCTTCAATGAATTCGATCACAGCGGTCTAGTTTACCTTCCTCATCACCTGTGTCTCTACCCATTAAGTGAAACAGTTGGTCACAACTATAACGAATCCATGCATCTTCAAGGAAATAGGATTTACCTTCCGATCAAATATTGCATGGCATTGAGAAGGGTGGTATTGACCCAAACTAAATGGGGTTAGCAGGATCGTTGTCAGCCAACATTATGGCTAGTTCAATGAGAAACTCTGGGGCTTCGTACTCAACAAGTAATGTTTCGAGGAGGAGATCCTCCTCCATATCTTCTGGTGACAGTTCCCCGATCGAATCTTCCTCGACCATTTCTTGGGTTGGTGAAGCTTCGGTCGGCTATTGTAATAACCTGAACCTTTGAAAGTATTTTATTTTCCCAATTATAATATATGAATGAGTTATTGGAAT
>JAUPMG010310961.1:0-16231 GCA_031762675.1 Pachysandra terminalis
CAAATACAACTCAAAGCAAGAACATACAAAAATGCAATGCACAATATGTACAGTATGAGCTACCCAAACTAATCGACTCCATCTCCACCCTGTGTCTCTAATATCAGATCTAGTGGAATACTAAAAACGAAATCCCAGCCTACGCCTCTTATATCCAATTTGTTAGCCACTATGTTAGCACATGGGCGAATGAATGGTTCAACCCATCTGCCAAGTGACAAGCTAAGCAAACTAAATGAATGAAGCACCATGGAAAACTCTGGCGCGAACTAATCTATGATATCAATGAAAATGAATCCTCTTCAATCTCCAAAGCCCCAAGTCGACCAATAGCTGCCTTCCTCAATCCACATAACAATGCAAGAAGGTCAGCACGTGAGGAATCTCCCTCCCCCCGGGCCCGACAAAGCATGAACAATTTGTCCATCATGATCTCTAAACACTCATCCAACCTCAAAAGGCCCTGGATTTCCCAATGATGATCCATCAAAGTTCAGCTTGATAGACCCAATATGCAGAGGAGTACACGTTCTACAAATACTCACAGACCATGGTGATAAAAGAGGAATAATGCCTCTAAACTCTACCCAGACAACCATCCAAGAGCTAATCGTCATCATAATTGAATCAATGATAGAGCGAATAGTAGTTTTGTGATCCTCAAAAATCCGTCTGTTAATCTCTCCCCAAATAACCTACATCAAACACCGCCTGATACATCATCTTCCCCCTTTTACCCAATCCTAGAAACACCGATTGTCCAAGAAGAGAACTAATCCCCTCTAACATCACTCAATCACGCTCAATCATATGAAGAAAGAATGTTCAGATCTCTCATGCTATCGAGCAATGAAGAAGGTAATCTACCAACTCTCCTTGTGCCATACATATGATGCATATATGAGGAGAATTACCCTATGACTTTCTTTTTCTCTGTACCGTGTCAGAAGCATTAATCTTGCACAATATGGAGGTTCAAGTGAAGGATCTAATCCTAGAAGGAACATGATACATTTTAGGTTCACTTTGACACCTGAAACCACTCAAAATCATTGAAGGAAACGGGTCAGACACTCCCATCTTCCTTAGATGCATCAAGGATAATATAGCATAACCAATGCATTAGACACGGACACCTTTAGCCCTCCTTTCCATCCCTGAAACCTGAAATAAGATTGAGCTCCTTCACCCTTCTGCACATACCATTAAGGCGATTCACCCACAAGAATCAAAAGATAGAAAGATAAGGGAAAGAAAGAGAGACATGGGAAAATTGGAGTTTTGTCCTCTACTTTAAACAATTACATTCTAGATTTCTTGAGCCATCAGAGATGCCAACTCGTCCTACAAAAATTCTCTCTTGAGCATATAGGAAAATCCCTATCTTCCAAAATAAAATCCAGTTTCTCTACCACTAGGTAGAAACAATTCCTTATTCATACCCACATAGAATCTTTAATAGTCTTAAGTTCCACTTATAAAGGAAAACTAGCCCACATCTAACAAGCAATTGTCAACATGCCCTTGAAGGTCGGTATCAAAGGCCCCATATTCCTAAACTTGAAAGGGGTCTTTTTTTTTTTTTTTATGAATACTGAAAGATTTTATAAGAGGAGAGGAGAAGAAAAGTACAAAGGATCCCAAGGAAAGGGATCCCAAAGAAGCAGAAAAAACAGAAAAAACAAATTACAAATTCACCCCTTCACACACATAATTGATCTCATCTACATATGAACAACTATATCCCAGCATCTCATGATGTACGTTCTTGATAGGTCCTTGAATTCAGGTAGAACACTTGCCCAAAAGGAAGCCATACTCTCAATAGAATCAATCAAGGTCCCTAAACTACTCCTTTTTTCTTCAAAGATTCTGCAATTTCTTTCCTTACAGATGCCCCACAAGACAGCAAAGAACACCAGACTGTATAGAATGTGGCCCCACTTCTCAAGAGATGCAAAGCTTCACTGATCCAACATCAAATAAACCGAACGAGGCATCACCCAATCACCTTCTGACCTTCTAATAAAATGCTCCCAAATCTGTCTCGCCCACCAACACCCAATAAATAGATGGTCAACTGATTCCCCGGACCTTAAACACATCAAACAAACCTAAGGGAATAAAAGCAAGGCCTCCTCCTTTGCAACATATCTGCAGTGTTGATTCTATACAGGAAAGTGGTCCAAGCGAAAGCTTTAACTTTGAGGGGAATATTGGCTTTCCACAACAAGGAAGTAGAGAAAGGAGGACGAACTAGAACCTGTTCAGAGATTAAAACAGAGCCGAAGGACTTTGTAGAAAAGCACCCACTAGGATCAGGACACCAAACTCTCGAATCTGAGCTATTACTATCAATGACTACATTTTTCAAGAGATCAAACAATGATGCCAACTCATCTATATCAATCAACCTAGGGTCCCCAAAAAAAGGAAGATTCCAAGAAAGACCTGAAACAGACCAACTTAATACCTCGGAAACACTAGACTCCTTATGAATGGAGAGACGGAAAGTTCAAGGGAATCTAGAAGCCAGAGTGAGGTCCCCCACCCAATGATCCAACCAGAATCGAATCGACAACCCAGACCCAACCGAAAATCTCACACTTTTGGAAGATATGAAATAATCCAGAAATAGCTTTCCAAGAGCTGGATGAACAAATAAAAGCCTCATGATTGAAATCCCATCCGTTTTCGTGAATTCCGTACTTACTTGCAATGATGAACCTCCACAAGGCATCTCTCTCAATACTGAATCTCCAGAGCCACTTTCCCAGAAGAGCTTTGTTTTTGCAAAGGATGTTACCTAGAAAGAGTCCACCAAATTCCTTAGGTTTGCAAACATCTGACCACTTAACTAAATGATCCTTCTTCTTCCCCTCCCTACCCTCTCCCCCACCACCACACCACACCACAAAAATTCTCTCTAAAGTTTTTCAGTTTTATCACTCACAGCTTTGGGCATTTTAAACAAGGACATATAGTAGGTTAGAAGGTTACCAAGAGACGCTTGGATGAGGGTGATCCTCCCACCCAGAGAGAGAGAGAATTCATTTTCCAAACAGTTTTTTCTCCATCCTCTCTATGAATGGAATCCACATCTGAACCCCACGATGACTCCCGTTGACTGTCATTCCCAAGTAATTCATAGGCCACTCCCCCAACCCACACCCCATTATCTGGGCATGTTCTTCATGAATCTCTTTTTCCACATTGATTCCAAAAAGGCTACTTTTTTCCAAATTGACTCTAAGCCCCGAAATCATTTCAAAGCATCTAAGAATGCACTTTGTCCAAAAAATTGTCTTTAGACACATCAAGGAAAAATATTGTATCATCTGTAAATTGCAACTGGGACAAGTGCACCTTCTCTCTTCCTACCTCAAAACCTTTGATCTTCCCCATCCTCTCCGCACTACTAAGGAAACAGCTAAGGACATCACTAACTAGTGTAAACAAGAACGGAGATAGCGGATCCCCTTGACGTACAACCCTAGACGATGGCACTAATCCTAAGATGCCCTTATTTAGACAAAACGAGAATGTAACATTCTTCAAACAGCGACTAATCCAATTGCAGAATTTTTCTGGGAATCCTTTCCACCTAAGAACCGAATCAACACAGTCCCACTCAACTCGATCATAGGCTTTTTCCAGATCAACTTTGAGAGCAAAACCTGGTTCCCCTCTCCTTTTGTTTTCCTCAATGCATTCATTAGCAATCAAAATACTATCCATAATTTGCCTCCCATGAATGAAAGTACTCTGATTTTTGGACACTAACTCCTCAATCACTCCTTTCATCCTATTTACCAACACTTTAGCAATGATCTTATACACACTCGTGACCAAGCTAATGGGCTTGAAATCTTTAACTTTTGATGCCCCTTTTATCTTAGGAATCAACACTAGGAATGTTGCATTCATGGCTTTGTTAATGATCCCACTGTTTTGAAAATCTTTGAAAACCTTCATTAAATCCCCTTTAATAATGTCCCAACAATCCTGAAAAAATGCCATTGAGAAGCCATCTGGCCCAGGAGCTTTATTTCTGTCCATTTCCCACACTGCCTTTTTTACCTCTTCTTCCTCAAAGTCCTTAACAATTTCTACAGCAATTCCTCATTCATTTTGGGGCCATCCATCAAAGATAAATCAAATTTGAGAGATTGTTCAGATCTATACAGTTTGGAAAAAAAGTCTGAGATCTCCCCTTCAATTTCATTTTGGTCATCTGACAATCTCCCATTAATCTCCAATGAAATCAAATCATTCTTCTTTCTTGTGAAAGAATTTTGTGTTGCTATCCCCTTCTTTAAGTCATTGCACTTTACACTTTTGCCTCCAGTACACTTCCTCTTTTTTCCAATAATTCCTCAAGGTTCAGTTTTAGACTCCTCCTGGACTCTCTCTCACATTGATCAAGCACCCTATTTTCTTCTTCTCTATCAATTTTCTGAATTCCATCTAAAATCTGATTTTTCTTTTCCAGAAGCTATCCAAACATCTCTTTATTCCATTTTTTAATCTTTTCCTTGATTCCTCTCAGATTCTTCAAAACTTTGAACCCTTCCCATCCCGTCATCTCTTCCTTCTTGTTCCACCATTCTTTAACCTCCTGTATGAATTTTGGGTGGAGGAGCCACATGTTTTCAAACGTGAAAGGAGAAGGGCCACCTTTCAACACCTGATCCGTAGAGATTAGGATAGGTGAACAATCAGAAACTGGTCTAGGGAGGACTCTTTGGGAAGGCCTAGGGAAATGTTCCTCCCAATCAGTAGAGACAAGAGTCCTTTCCAACCTAGAGCTCACCGGGATCTCCTAAAGATTAGACCGTGTAAATCTTTCTCCTATTAGCGGAAAGTCAATCAGCTCCCTATCATTAATAACTTCCGCAAGCCCCCTCATACTCTTTGTTACCCTATCTCTGCCTGTCTTTTCATGAGAAAATCTGATAACGTTGAAGTCCCCTACTAGACACCACGGATCCCTCCACATACCTCTAACTCTATTCAATTCCTCCCAAAAGGCTTCTCTCTGGGCTTATTTGGCCCATAAACACCCGTTAAAATCCATTCAAAACCGTCTTCCACATTAAGGAACTTGATTGACACCGAAAACCTATCAATCCACACTTCTTTGCAAATATCCAAGTCAACATCCCAAAAAATACAGATCCCTCCCGATCTTCCCACCGAAGTTAAGAACTCCCACTCTTTATTTTTTGAGCCCCCTAATTGCCTAATTACCCTCTTCAAGATAATATCCTTTTTTGTTTCCCGAATCACTACTATGTCCGCCTTAATCCTTCTCCATAAGTCCTTAACTGCTCTCCTTTTCTCACTACTCCCTAGACCTCTCACATTCCAACTTAAGATCTTAATCGGGTAACCCTTTCCATCTCTCCTCCCTCCATTCCTCTAACCTTTTTCCTTTTGTATTGCAAATTGCATTGAGAATTCCTATTCTCGGACTCTTTGACACCCTCCCCATTCATTTCCTTTCTTTCTCTAAACTCTTGAACAGCGTCAGGTATGGGGATATCTTCCCCAGACGCCCCTCTCACTTCAATCTGAAATTCTTCAACTAATTCTAAGACTCCTTCCCACTCTTTTTTTTTTTTTGTTCCTGTCCCTTCATCATTGTCATCCGCACCCAATTCATTATGCTGCTCTTTTTCTGGGTAACATCCGTTGCTAAACCTTTACCCTTAAATATGGAAATTGGGTCTGGAGAGTCGTAGGTGGATAATTCCCTATAACTGTCGGTCTGCAGTAAGACATTTTCATTGAATCCGAGTGAGAAATCAATCAATTGACTATTAATATTTAACAGTTTACCTGGGCCCTCTGGATAAGACATATGTTCCTTGTGTATGGATTTTTTCTGATGAGCACATGATTGCGGAGGAGACAGAGAAGCAGATTTTGGAAAGCCAAGGGTTGTTGAATGCGAAGAAGAGGACTCTGACCCTTCCCTATACAAACTAGCACTGTGTCCATCTTGCTCTGAATTTGGTTGACCATTATCCCCCCAGTTATTGCCTTTCTATTTTTGGTCCGATTCGTCAGCCATCAAAAAATTCTCCTCCATCTTTCGCTTTGTTTTCTTAACTTCCGCCCTTACCTCGCCAATCTGATACTTCCCCATCTCAAATTCCCCAAATAATACCATTGCTGCTTCAGCATCACCACTCTTCATCTTTTCAACCACTGTTTCTAGTTCTACGTGTCTCATGTTTTTGTTCAAGGCATCTACCAATATCGAAGGATGTTCAATACTTCGATCACGTTATCTGCGATCATCTCACCGTCTGGCCCCTCCAAATTACCAAATGGACCAACATCTGAGATAGGGGATGAAGATGGGGAAAGTCTGACGAGGCCAGGGACAGCCCCCCTAACCGGTGTTAATGTCGTCTTTGAAGCACCGACTGTCAAGGATCTAGCTTCTCAAAAAAGTTCTTCACCTCTTCTTTCACCAGTGTACATCTGTCTTCGAACCCCATTCCCAAATCATCTCCATTTTTTACGCCTCTTGAATCTCTGTAAAACCTGTGTTCTCTTGATCTTCTTCGGCCTCGATTCTATTTTCTTTTAAAGGGCCCCTTCTCAGTTCTGGGACTGCAGAAGATAATACTCCCTCTTCGCGTCTTATCAGCCCATCATTTGGCCCAACTTTTGGGTCCAAACAAGCCCAATTAGACCCAGGCCCACCATGCTTTACTCCCACTTGATGTGGATTCAAATTGAAATTTGAACCCTGGTCAACGCCATCATTAAATGATCTGGGCCCACTCTCTGATACATTGTCCCCACGCTCAGCCCGTCCCCCACCTGCCTCAAGCCATGTGGCGATTGGGACTTGGGACTGTTCCCCTCATCCTGATCGTCTTCTCCGGTTGGATTCGCTGGAAAAATACCATAGCTCATTGGAATTTTTTGGGGGAAAAAAAAGAAAATTTCAAAGCTATTAGAACCGTCCCACACCATCATTATTCTCAGAATATTCCTGAAGAGATCTTCACTAATTTTAATCTCTGCTATGCCCATCCCGTTCTCCATTAGGTCCACTTCCCTAACATCGGATAAACTGCCACACGCCTCCCCAATAATGTTCAGCATTTCCACTGCTAGTAGCTGTGCGGGGATCCCTTCAACCACCATCCAAATCCCCTCGTGCACCAATGTACCAACCAATGGGCATCCGCCAAGATGCCAACATTTTAATGATAACTCTAAGCCTCTTCTACCCATAATATTCCGTAAATTTGCAAAATCTCGAGCATCTTCCTCAGATTTAGTGAATAGAATAGCTTTCTTCTGATTGGTAACTACAAAATCCTCAGCTTCAATATTACCAGCTTTCTTTTTTAAAACGTCAAACACACCTACCCAATCACGACAAGGGGAAAGTGCCGAACAACTGATCGCAAAGGCCCATTTCATAGAAGAGGGACAACCAGTAACACATGGGATGCACCCCATGTTAGAGATTCCTCCGACAGTCACATTCCCCGCAACCAGATCCCGGAAATTTTGAAAATTAATCTTACTCTTCGACTTATTCGGATTCGTAGAGTTGTAATCTCTGAAGATCTCCTTGCACATTGCTAATAGATATGTCCACCCCGACCTCTAGTTTTCCTTTGGCAAAAAGAGCATGCAGTGTCTCACGTCATTCCTGATAGAAGTAACTTTGAGGAATTCTCCTCTAGGGTTGTATTTGCATTCCAACAACAAGACCCTACCAGCAACCCGAGAAGAACCCAAAAAAAAAAAAAAGCTGAAGGTTGTCTCTGGCAGATGCCCTCCAAATTCTTCACAAGCCAATCAATTTCTTCTCCCTGCAACATAATCCAGCTTGATAAAGATCCACTTCTTTCTGTTACTCTCATCCATTTGTTGCCATTATTTTGGAATCCTTCAAAACTCAATATCTTTCTCTCAATACGAATGGATTTACGAATGGCTCCGTTTGCATTTCCCCCACTGTGATCTCTTCATTTTTCTGATGCCACTACACTGGCAAAGGACCGACCATCACCTTCTCCACCCCTTCAGCATTTCGATTCCGTTTGCTACCGTTCGTAAACTCCAAAGTTTCTATAATATCCTCTCTCCTATACCCAGCAGCAAGCATGTCTTTGATTTTTTCTGTTAAATCTTCATTACTCCTACTAGACGATTCGCCTTCCATTCCAAAATGGTTCGTTCTGTCACCGTCGTTCTGTCACCATCAAGAGACAAATCTTTCAGTGACCTACCGTCACCATCGTTCCCCCTTAATTTCCTTTAGGAGAGTACTTGATCCCGAAAGCGGTATTTTAAACTTGAAAGGGGTCTTACTAACTGTTCTTGGACGATCTAAGAATAAATAGGCTTATGGTTCAAGATTGGATTATAAGCACCTCGTGAATCAAATCTTACCTATAAGGATCCTTCTCCGAAAAGATGAAGAATCATTACAACCTACACTGGATTAGGTCATATTGCCAGTTGAGCAAGTGAAATTAGACCCTTTAAGAGGAAATTCTATAAGCTCATTCAATGAGTTCAGAAAATCTTATCATAGTTGGAGAGACCCCACCACCTCTACTCTTAGACTTATCAGCAAATAACCTGTTTGAAACTAAAGAATCCTCCCATCACCACTAGTAGAGATAATGGCTCATATTCATTGGTTCGACACCTACAAGTTAGTAAATTAGGGTATTGCTCTGATGGGTAATGATGATTCAAGCAACGTCATTAGAATAGGCACAATTAAGATTAAAATGCTTAATGATGCTGTGAGAACGTTGCGTGATGTGAGGCATGTTTTGGATGTAAAGTAGAATTTAATTTCATTGGGAACCTTGGACTCTAATGGCTGTAAATATAAAACAGAAGGCGGAGTCATGAAGGTAACCAAGGGTGCTGTGGTGATGATGAAGGGTCAGAAGGTTGCAGGAAATATTTACAAGCAGTTAGGGACTAGAGTTATAGGTGGAGTTGCTGCAACAATATCTGCAGAATCAGGTAGTGATGAAACACTCTTGTGACATATGAGGCTGGGGCATATGGGTGAGCATGGCATGATGGAACTTCATAGAAGAAATCCATTGAAGGGGGTTAAATCATGTAAACTAGATTTTTGCACATACAATGTTCATGGAAAACAGTGTAAGGTCCAGTTTAAGATAGCTACACACAGGACTGAAGGGATCCTTAACTATGCACATTCAGATGTCTGGGGACTAGTGCGAGTTAAATCAAGAGGTGGATCCTACTTTGTGAGCATCATTGATGATTACTTCGGGAAGGTCTGGGCCTGCTTTAGAAAGCACAAGTCAAAGACTTTTACCAAGTTCAGGTTATGAAAAGCAAAGGTAGAAAAGCAAACCGGGAAGCAGATTAAATGCCTCAGAATAGATAATGGTACAGAGTACAAGGATACATAGTTTCTGAAATTCAGTGAGGAGCATGGCATTAAAAGGCACTTCACAGTCCGAAAGACACCACAATAGAATGGTGTGTCTGCAAGGATGAACAAAACTATTGCAGAGAGAGCAAGGTGCTTGAGTTTGAATGATGGACTACCTAAGAGCTTTTGGGCATATGCAGTAAACATGGGATGCTACATCATAATTATTAACAGATCACCTAGAGCAACACTTGATGGGAAGGCTACAGAAAAGATATGGATAGAAAGAGAAATAGATTACTTCATGATGAGGGTATTCGGGTGTTCTACTTATATTCATATAGCCAATGAAGAAAGGTCAAAGCTTGACCCAAAATCAAAAAGGTGCATTTTTCTCAGGTATGAAAAAGGGGTGAAGGGTTATATGCTTTGGGATCCAAAAACACAAAGGTTGTGATCAGTAGAGACGTAGTGTTTGATGAAGATTCCATGATTAAATCTTCTAAGGAAGATGAATATGAGGCACTATCTCTAACAACAGGTATGTCTACTCACTTGTAGGTGGACCAATATGTTGGAGATCCATTCTACGGCCTACTATAGCATTGCCTACTACTGAAGTTGAATACATGGCAGATTGGCAGTGATTGAGGCTGCAAAGGAAGCATTGTAGGCAACAGGGCTGATCAAAGAGCTTGGGATAAAACAAGATTGAGTTCACTTGAGTTCATTTGTTTTACAGACTTCCTCATTATTAACTCCCCACTCCAACAGCAATGCCCATGTACACATAAATTTTGTTTATTGAAAATCAACGAACAAGATATGCTGAACAAAATCAATTTTATTGATTTAAACTGGGAGATTACAATCTCTAGGGATTTTCTTTGTATGAAAGAAAATGTCGTCTGATTCTTCTCTTCGGGTTCCTCGATTTAAGGGCTAAAAATAGCGTATTCTTAAATCAGGATTCTTCTTGATTGGAAGCGATAGATTTGTAGATTTCTCGAACCAAATCGTGGGGATTTGTTGCATAGTCTTTGGCTTGATCTTCGGGCTTGTAGATTTATAGCAAATGTGGACTGAAGGCTTCAACTTTGGTTTAGATCTCTGGGCCTTTCAAAAGTATTCAGAGATAAGGAGCTTTATCTTTAGGCTTGAATGCAACTTTAGGACTTCAAGTCTTCAAATCTTCAAGGCAATAGACTATCAGGGCTTCAGAGCTTCTTCTCCTTGATCTTTCTTCCTTGAATTTGATGATCTTTCGGTCTTCGGCTTGATCTTCGTGCTTGTAGACTTATGGAAGATGTGGGCCAAAAGCTTCGTCTTGACGTGGTTCTCTGGGCTTTTGAGCGTATTCAAAGAATGAAGAATTTGAATCTTTAGGCTTGAATGTTGTATTTTGGGGCTTCAAGTCTGTAGATCTATAGGTCTTCAGGACTTCAAATCAGATGTCAGAGAAGTAGAGATTCAGTAGCTCTTCTCTTCTTCTGATCATCCTTGATCCTTCACCATCTGGTCTTCTTTTTTTTTTTTGAGACTAGACCTTTGTAGGTTGCCTACGTACCCAAACAGGGACAAAGTCAAACGTATTTCAAGTTTTTTTTTGTTTATCATACAGTTTATACTCATATGACAAGGAGTAGGGGTGTAAATGAGCCGAGCCGAGCTTTGCCCAGTTCGGCTTGGGCTCGTCTCAAGCTCGGTAAAAAATTTCAAGCTCAGGCTCGCTATTTTTTCAAGGCTCAGGCTCGGCTCGCAAAAGCTCGGCTCGGCTCGGGAAAAGCTCTACTCGGCTAGTGAAAGCTCGACTCGTTAAAAGCATGGGAAAAAAAATAATACAGCAATAGTTCTTTTTTTTTGGTGAATTCAGCACTAATTCAATTAAATTAATTAGGGTTTTTTAATTACTTTGACTTAAGCACGCCACTAATTAATGCTGTATTTAATAATTAATATTATATATATATATATATATTTATATATATGATACCTATGATATATAAATTTGAATATGATATATAAGACCGAGCCGAGCTTTAACCGAGTCGAGCCTACCTAAGCTCGCCTTAGGCTCGTTAAAATAATGAGCTTTTTCATGGGCTCAAACTCGGCTCGCGAGCCTAAATATTGAGCTTAAGCTCGGCTCATGCGAACCGAGCCCGAGCCCGACCCCGAGCCCAGCTAGCTCGGCTCGTTGACAGCCCTAACAAGGAGTGACATAGATAGCTTAAACTCGTATCAAGGAGTGATGCAGATAGTTTATGCTTGTATCAAGGATCTTTGTAGACAGTTTACACTCGTATCAAGGAGCTTTGTAGACAATTTACGCTCGTATCAAGGAACATTGACTTCATTTGTAGTATTTCTTCAAGAATTTGCCATTGATGGCGACGAGTCTCTGTTCCGTGGATTTCGTTGATTTGTGAAAACTACAGTACACCTCTCGACTTTTAAGGGTTCTTCATTGGTCACGATCAAGGTAGACTGCCGCTTCATGCGTGAGGGAATAAGACTGCAAGACTCTTCTGAGATACTTGTGTCGAAATATTTGCGGTGTTTTCGCTCACATTCAATTTTCTTTGAACTAGAAAACCGATAGTAACCACTTTGATTGTTCAGCTTCTTTATACGTGAGCATGATGGAGTTGAACATTGGGTTCCTATCCTGTCAAACACAGAGACATGAGATGTAGCTTCACAGAATTGATCATACACTGAGGTCCGATGAATCTTAGCCTCATTTTGATTTTATTTGATTTCTTCTACAATGGTACGCTGCATATTTGCTTTCTTAACAGAAATGCGCACCGGAGGAGGGGAAGTGTATCCAATGCCCTCATCATTTGTCGATTTCTTACAATCTCGTCGAGAGGTGGTGGCAACAAAATCTTTCTTATCATCATCAGATGATTGTTCTTTGTCACATATCTCATAGCATGACACGGTGTTCACATCAACACAATATTTCTTCAGAAACTCCCTTGGCATAAATTCCACTAAAGTAACTGCCTAACTGGGACACAAGGATTTTGCTCCAGGACTTTATCAAATAATGGTAACAACGACTTGACAACTCGTCTTTCTTTTACTTGACATGGTTTCCGTCTTTTACTTCTTTCGACTCTTTCTTGGCCGAGTCGATTGAGCCTTGGGAAAATGTAGATTCCTCCTTTTCCAACGAGTATCCAGCGTCCAACCTTCATTGTCTGGGTATGTCTTCTCGCATTCCGTTGCATTCACGCCCCTAGTCTTTGAAGCTTGAATAGATTTCTTGTCTTTCATCCTACTAAACACCAGTGTTATTAAAGGCGAGCGCCTAGGCGCCTAGGCAACTAGGCGCTATCTCAAAAGTCCAGGCGATGCCCGCCTAGGCTGATTACGCCTGGGCGACCGCCTGGTTACCTGGGCGCCCGCCTAGTTGCCTAATTTGTCCGGGAGGTCGCTCGGATATTAAATTGATTTAATATGATTTTTTTTATTCAAATTAATTTATTAATTTAGATTTAATTATATTTGATTTTTAACTATCATTAAAAAGATTAAAAGGCCTCTAAACAAATTAAAAGAGACAAGCAAAAAAAAAGCCCTATTCTCTTTAGTTGGGTCAGAGCACGACCCATTAATTCGCTTGATCGGACGGCTCAGATTCGATCAAGAAGTCAGGATCGCCTCGCAATTCGTTCAAGAATGAAGATTGACCATTACAGTAAGCTAGAAATCTCGCGGATCTGTTGATCGGAACATGAGGATGTCCGACGAGAGGAAAGATTAGAGGAGGTAGGGTTAAGTCTTCGTGAGGAATAAACCTACCGTCGGTGGCCGGAAAACATGAGATCTGAACGGAGTTTTTTCTTCAACTCAAGGATATTTCGATCCGATTCAAAGACCAAACCCTTACAAGAGAAGAAGAGATTGAATAGCCATGGAAGCTTTAGATGAGCACTTCGTCGCAAGGGTGAGACCACGAGTTGAAGAATCCGCGGCTTTGGGAGTTCCGTCAGGTCCTCTTTTTTTTTTTGGTAACAAGTTCCGTCAGTCAAGTCCTCAGTCACAAACGGAATGATGATAAAAGGTTAAGTCAAATTACCAAAATAGCCTTAGTAATTTAGACATTTAAAAGGGCAATTTGGACTTGCTTGTGGTCTGCATAAGTCATTTGATCGGACGACTCAGATCAGGCTATTTGTCGTAGCCTGTTTTTTTCTCAAAAATGGCGCCTAGGCGAGCGCCCAATCGCCTAGGCGCTAGCCTAGGCGATGGCCAAGTCTGTCGCCTGGGCTCGCCTAGGCGTTTTGATAACCTTGCTAAACACATCAGTAGTTGGATTGTAGAAGCTTTGCTGCTTTGGCAGAATTATAGGGTCAAAAGACCCAAACATAATGGTGATAAGATATGATGTGGCCACTTCTTCATTGTCAAGGACAATTTTTCCTTGGCGGGCAAGATCCAATATCCTCTCTTTCAAGATGAAGCACTTTTCAAGCGGATGGCTAACCATCTAGTGATACTTGCAGTAGTTCGGATCGTTTACCCGATCGGTCTCTTCAGGGCATTTTGCTTCTAGCAGCTCGATCAAGTTTAACTTCAATAATTGCTCTAGCATCTCTAGGACGTCAGAATCAGGGAATGGATATTGCTTCTCTTGCAACTCTTTCAATGTAGCTCTATTCTTCTTCCGATTCTCTTGGAAAGATGCCTTTTGAGGTTTGGCTGAAATCTTCACCGGAGTAATATTTACGACCATAGATTTCTTAGCATTGATGGGGTTAACAGAAGATTTACTCCATTCGCGGTTCTCCTGCTTTTCTTTACCATTACATGGCTCTTGCACGGGGATATAATGACCTTCATTGGTTTGTATGCTAAGCTTCATGTCATGAGCACGTGTAGGGTGTAGCAAGTTCTTCGAAAGTTCTTGGTCTTATCCCTTGGAGAATAAATCGAAGTCCCTAGTGCATGCCTTGAGTGCACATCTCGACAGCAAATATTTTTGAAAGTCGGTTTTTGCAGTTGAAACTAAGATTCCTCCATCGGTTGATATAGTCTATCACAAGTTCTTCCTTCAATTATCAAGAATTGGTCAATTCAATCATGTTGACTATGCGCCAAGTGTTGTAGAAGCGGTTGAGGAATTCTCTCTCCATCTGCTCCTAATTGTCAATGGAGTCTGGCTCAAGATCTGTGTACCAGTCGAAGGCATTACCCTTCAAGGATCGCACAAATTGCTTGACGAGGAAGTCATCTTCCGTTCCAGCGTTGTTGCATGTCTCGACAAAGTGAGCAATGTGTTGCTTTGGATTGCCTTTTCCGTCAAACTGTTGAAACTTTGGAGGTTGATAACCTGTCGGTATCTTTAACTGGCTTATCCGCTGAGTGTAAAGCTTGGAATACACCTGTGAAGAGTAGGAACCACCTTCATACGTGTCTTGAATTGTGCTCATAATGAAGTCTTTGAGCTGGCTTGCTGGGATAGAGCCATCAAAGGAAAGCAAAACATCGTAAGCAAGACCTTTTCCTATGTTTGAGGCCTTGGAAATATCCTGAGGATCCAGTTGGGGTGTGAATCTTGGTGGGTTCACCGGCCCATGGCTTGATTCTCCGACAGTTTCAAGCTTGCTCATGAGTGTAGCAATCTGGACGTCCTTTTCTTCTAAGGCTTGTGTGAGTCCTTCAATGGCCTTAGCCATGGCAGCAAGTTGTTCCTCAATTGAAACACCCTGGATCATCATGACCGGTATGACAACGAAATAGGAAGAGTTGATAGAATCCGAGGGCCTTGAAGGCGTGGATCTCGGAATTTCACAAGGTGATGCTGGTGTAGAACCTGTGTTTGAGCTATCATCTTGGGACAAGGATACCTTGAACCCAGAATCTGACTCTTTGGAGAGTGCAAGATGAGAGAGTATCCTTTCAGCTGACCAAACAACCGACTCCTTTGCCCCCAGCAAGGCTAAGGAGATGACGAGGTTTACAGGTTGAGTTGTACCAAAAATTGGAGTTGGCCTTGGTAACGGAGCCATTGTTTGAAGTGGCTGAGAGATAGATTTTGCCCTACTCCTAGTCATTACTCCACCAGCTTGCGTGTTGAGACTCGATCCAGCATTGAGAGGAGCCATAGGGTCAGATCTCGTTGACTTGGAACGTGGATTTTCAGCAGCATCCTTCAGCAGCGGATTGGTTGGAGCTGATCTAAGAGCCATGGATACTGGCTTGAATCTTGAATGAACTTGAGGAAGTGACGAGATGAGAGGTAGACATTGTCCCATTGAGCGTGCCAAATTTGTAAACACAAATTCTGTTTATCGAGGAATCAACGAACAAGATCTGTATCACAAAATCAATTTGTATTAAAAAAATATAAGATTACAATCTCTTAGGGATTTTCTTTGTACGAAAGAAAAGATCCTCTGATTCTTCACTTCACGGTGTCTTCAATCCAAGGGCTGCAATAGCTTAATCTTGGTTGATGAGAAGTCTCCGGCTTGATCTTCAGGCTTGTAGACTTACGGAAGTTGTGGGTCGAAAGCTTCGTCTTGATATGGATCTTTGGGCTTTTGAGCGTATGCAGAGAATGATGAACTTGAATCTCCAGGCTTGAATGTTATACTTTGGGACTTCAAGTCTACAGATCTTCAAGTCTTCAAGAGTGCTTTGATGAAGACGAGGGCCAAATGGCATGATTCTCGAAGTTCGGAATGTGTAGATGTCCTTCACTCCGAGCTTTGCGCCTAATCGGTTGTGAAGATTTTCTCCTTAAGAAGAGCCTTTGTGATGGCGTATTCCTTCTTTGTAGAGATGATTGTGAGAGATTAACTCTTTGCA
>JAUPMG010310980.1:0-16230 GCA_031762675.1 Pachysandra terminalis
TGTTGTTGGTCATAACCGTCTCTCTGCAACGTGATGTGTGTCTTAGTGCATTATGGCTATAAGTAATGGATGAAATAGACATGCCATTATGAGTCGAGAGGCGGAGGTCTCTACCTTGAGAGCGGGTTTAGAGGAGTTGACTATCGAGCTTGCTCAGAGGGATGATGTGATTGCTCGCCTATCTGTTGCCCAATCCCAGACAGAGGCTAAAATGGCTGCATCAGATGAGAGAATGGTTGCATTAGAGCGCTTGATATTGAGTATGAGTGGTCATGTAGAATCTAGATCTCATATCTGTAGTCTTCACATATATTCGATTTTTATTTTCTGTAAGCATTATAACTAAATTAGTTTGTATAATCTGTATTGTAGGGTGGAGGAGATCAGTAGCGGCCCGGGGACGTTCATCATGATCACACCTAGCTAGCATTTTTCTTCATTATTTCATTATATGTACTTTGACAATTTATACCTTATTGAATTTAATATATAGACTTGAATAGTATTTGTTCGTGTACAATTTTAATTACTTTGTAGACCGTTCAATAGATTATTGACCACTTGAATTATAGAGTTTGTTCGTGTACTGGTTTACTTGTAGGTTTCATATAGAGGCTTGAATTGTAGTGTTTAATTGCTCTTTGTACAGGTTTATTGACTTGAATAGTGTTTGCGCTTGTACAGGTTTAGTTGTAATCTTGAATGGTGTTTGTGCTTGTACAGGTTTTGTTTTTATACAAGTTTATTTATAGGTTCGTAATCTTGTAAAAATAAAGAAATTGCTTTAAAAACAAACAAGCTATTATCGGCAATTCTATAAAATCGCCAAGCTACATACTATATAGCGGCGGTTGTGTACAACCGCCGACATGTATCGTGTATTATCGGCGGTTAATACCGCCGTCATAGATAACATAAGTCAGTGGTTTTAAAAAACCGCCGATTTAAACTACACTTAGTTCGGCGGTTACATATAACCGCCGTCGTATAATGGTTATATGGCGGTGTATAACTGCTGATCTAGGGTACCTAGGGCGGCGGTTTAAGCAACCCGCTGGCGAAATGCTACTCTAAGTCGGCGGTTTGAGTAAACCACCGTGAGAACCGCCGACAATACCTACTGCGGCGGGGGATTTCTCAGTAGTTAGATAAACCGCCGAAGTAGTATTAGACAGCGGTTATGTAATATATACCGGCGGTTTCACACAGGTATTTTGTAGTGAGTACACATAGTCTCACTATGAGTACAAACAAACACCACATGGTTCCACCATGTTATAGTCATCACTCCTTTAGGGGCTTTCACCCACGGTGAAGTACACCCATAATCAATAACAATATTCACGTAACATTCCTTTAGGGCCTTTTACCCACAGTGAAGTACACCCGTAACCAATAACAATATCCACACAACATTCCTTTATGGACTTTCACCCACGGTGAAGTACACCCATAACCAATAACAATCACAACCAATTCCAACACATAATAAATACCACATGGTCTCACCATGTTACAGCCAACAGACCTTTAGGGACTTTCACCCATAGTAGAAGTACACCCGTAATCAATCAATATCCAATACACATTCCTTTAGGGACTTTCACCCACGGTGGAAGTACACCCATAGTCAATCAATATCCAATACACATTCCTTTAGGGACTTTCACCCACGATGGAAGTACACCCGTAATCAATCACAATCACAATCAACATTCCTTTAGGGACTTTCACCCATGGTGGAAGTACACTCGTAACCAATCACATAATCCACAAGGTTCTACCTTGCTAAGACCATTCATTAACCAATCACAATCAATCCACATAAGTTACCCATGATAATGCATTTCAATCAATCAAACATCACGTGTGATGTAATGCAGGTATATGATGCAATAATGAGATGAGATGAAGTGCAATGCAATGCAGGTATGACCAGGCCTAGCCCAATCATATGTTCAATCCAACCCATGACCATACGACCCATTCTTTTAGGGGCTTGCACCCACGGAAGAACCCACCTTTTGTGACCATTGCATTTTAGGGGCTTGCACCCACGGCTGGATACACCTTATGCTACCATCACATTTTAGGAGCTTGCACCCACAGCTGGAAACCACCTTATGCTACCAGACCCATCACATTTTAGGGGCTTGCACCCACGACTGGAAACCACCTTATGCTACCAAACCTCCCTTTATGGACTTTCACCCACGATGGAATACACCCTTACAAAACCTTTCCTTTTGGGGACTTTCACCCACGGCTGGAAACCACCTCATGCTACCAGACCCATCACATTTTAGGGGCTTGCACCCATAGCTGGAAACCATCTTATGCTACCAAATCTTCCTTTTGGGACTTTCACCCACGGTGGAATACACCCTTACCAAACCTTTCCTTTTGGGGAATTTCACCCACGGCGGAAGTTCACCCATCCATATCACAATTCAAGTTATAATCATCAATCACATAATACATTCACAAACATGGATAGTCAATGTATCCTTAATCAACACACAAGATTTCATCAAATCAACACAGGGCAAACGTAAGTCAATCCATTGGATGCTAAAGGCACCATTAAGCCAATCAAATCCTAAGTGACCATTTCTAATCATAACAATCCTATTTTTGAGGTCCTATGATCATATCTGGAACCTTTAAATTAATATTAACTCTTATTCCATCCGAATCGGTCCAATAATCTTGAATTTTAGACCTTCTCTTACACTTTTCATAATTCGACCAATTCTAGATCTTTTGCACACAAACTGTAACAACCTGAATAAATCCTAAAACTATAACTTGAAAACCTTAAGGGTAAAATAATAATTTTATAAATTATTAATTCAATCTCATTAATAAATTGGAATAAAAACCCATAAGATCCTTAATATTATAAAAATATTTTAGGAACACTTAAGCCAACTAAAACTAATCAGATTAACCAGATAGACTTGGGAAGTTTTCGGGTCAGATAACTAAACTTAGCTATAAATAGGAAATAAAATCAATTGGCAAAATAATAAATAGTTTTAACAACTTGGTAGACCCACTTGCTAACCGTAAACCTAATTTCACAATTAGAAGTTAATTAGGAGGTTAATTGGAAATTATAGAGCTAGAAACCCAGTTTTACCCTTCTGGCTAATTTAATTTACAAGTTTACCCTTAGCCTATATATAGAACACTTAGGTTCTAAAACTTTCTTTCTCTCATCTCTTTCCCTCTGGAGCTCTTGGAGAAGATGAAGAAGAAGAATGAAGGAAACCCCAAACTTCCAGATATAAGCGGATCGACCTCGGATGCGACCCAGCATGGTGGAGCAACTCCGGATGCGACCCGACACACCCCAAGTTGAGTATCTCTTCAATTCTTGTGTTTTTATTTATATTTTCAATGTTATGAGCATAGGGGAAGATTTCATGTGATTGTGTTCTCCTTTCTCCCACGAGTTTGGTTGTTTTATGTGGTGATTTAGGGATTATATTCCTCGCTATTGAGAAACATCCCTTTTAGATGACCCATACGAACTGATTCTTTGGAATCTAGAATTCTAGGTTTTGGTTTTGTGGAGAAATCAGTAATGCCTTTTAGACTGAGTCCTTGGCTTAGAAACCCACAATTGAAGTCCCCTTAAGAGATGAGTAAGGTCTGAGTGAAATCTCACCCAGAAACACTCCGGATTTGCCTAACCTCAACCTTCGGCGACCACCTCGGCTCACCGAAGAGGCCACCAAGCACAATAGTACAACTAAGTTTGAGCTTCGGCGACCTCCCTCTGTTCGCCGAAACACCCTCGGCGACCACCTCGGTTCGCCGAGCTAGCCCGCCAAATGACAAAGACTGTTTCCAGTTCACTGGAAAGGTCGCCGAACCCATTTTAGCGCACCGACGACCTCGCCTTTCTCCCATGAGTTTGGTTGTTTGATGTGGTGATTTAGGGATTATATCCTCGTCATTTTACATATGTTTTATTCCAAGCTAGACATTCATGCTCTGCTTGCCTGATCTCATCATATAGTTCATGTTAGATAATTATGTATATATACGTACTCTGAGTGTGGTGTTATGGATTTCTGTACTCTTAGTGGTTGTCTGGTGTTTATTTCCTGTCTACACTGAATATGTTATGCTTCTTACATTTGATGACCTTTTAAATTTAGTTTGCACAGTTGAGCACTATTGTGCCTTGTAATGGGTGATTATGAGATTGTACCCATATGAATGTTAAGTTGAATATATGCGTGTGAAGCATTGTGTGTATTCATTAATTAAATAATTTGAATACAATGAGTTGCATATGGACTATTCCGCCGTAATGGCTCAGTCTAACACCAATGTCATACCCCTGGGTTTGGACTGTCAGTTGAGATGAAATGACTTTCTGACCATGTAGTCCTATGGGAGGACTATGATTTCCACCCAAGCTGAGAGCGAGCCCTCGTGTTGGTATGCCTCTTAGACTAGTGGTGAGATGTTATTTCGCCTAAGCATAGAATTGTGGTAGGGTGATTCCCAAGGATCAGCACATTGGTGCGGCTTGGAAAGAGAGTGAATCATAATCTTTTCCCTTCTGTAGGATGTAAATACGTATAATTCCTTAGAGGACTACTCAAGTTGGTGAAAACCTTGGTGTATTACCCATGATTAAAAATAACTGGGGGGAGTGTGCGTCCTAGGTTGAAAGCCCTTAAAACTATGCTGTACACATAGAATAATCCTATCCCTTAGCCGTAATACGGGGATGAAATTACATTGATGGGACATCTTGGATAGTCATATTGGATCATGTGGGAACTTACTATATTTTACATGCCATTCAGCACCCCCTTTACACTTGTACTGAGCACCTACATATTCCTTGTTGATATCATTTTGCGTGCCTAGTGTATTACACACTAGACCTAATCATCATATAGAATTAGGCATGCATACATTGCGACACAGACCTTTGATTCAGTACCAAATGAGGTTGGGAGAAAACAATACATTGATTGGTCTATGTTACTTTCCTTATCTTCACTATGCACATAATGCTATCATTATCACACCGGTTATATATATTATTTGTTTTCTTATAATGTTGGGGTATGAGTAAATACCTTGCATTGAAGGACTATTCATCTGGGCTTTCCAATTTATGTTTGTTGATTTATACTTTTCAGGTCTTGGAGCTTGGTCACGAAGAGAGAACTTGGGATTGGGTATAGATAACCTGTATCAATTATAGGGTTGTATTAGAATTTGACTTTCTTATTTAAACCTTGCAATAGATTAGTTCATTTATTTGAGTTACTTATATCTTAATAGAACATTTAATACTTCCGCTTATGTTGTGATTACTGTTTGCCACTCCCATAGAGATATTGGGTGAGAGTTACAAATTAAGCCTAAAATTTCAAAATTTGGGATTTTTGGTTTAGTTCGTGACACAAACCAACTATATAGGCATGTGTACAACTCACTAGGGAACAACCCCCTAACATTTGACCTCAATTGGGCCTCGGCAGCACCTCGGTAGCTACCGACACTCCTACCGAACTTCTCGGGAGCATTGCTACCAAGCCTCGGTAGATAGTCCAGAACCTACTGATTTTGGGCTTTTCGGCAAGTGTTTGGTAGCTACCGACACTCCTGCCGAACGTAGAAATTCAACAGTTTTCTGGGTTTCACCTAGGGTTTCGTGCCTATACCCAAAATACTTAATTTCTAAGGTTTTAACAATCATAATTAAATCTCTAAAACCTATTCATTTGCTCCAAACATCAAACACATAACAATTTATTTATTCTATAGATCTAAACAAGTAAATCATGAATAAATCAAATTAAATCTAAGAATTTACACATGATTTATAAGAACATAAGGAACACCAAAAGGTACAGGAATTTAGATCTATCATGTTTATCATCACACAAACAACTTTAGTTTCACTAGATCTCTAATCTAAGCATGCTTCACATTCAAGATCATGCATCGAGACTATACCTATAGCATTGGAATGATCCATAAACAACATAGTTACTGTAGAAACGCAGGAAATCCCTACCTCTTCTCTTAATAATAGTCCCTATCCACTTCTAGCTTCTCCTGTCTATTAAGATGTTGCCTTATCAATTTTCTTTTTTTCCATTATCTCCTTCCTCTAGCCAGTCATCATCATCTTCACTTTCCTCATGACCATCATATCCGACTTCTTCTTCCTCTTCACTCTCATCCTTCTTCTTGCTCTTCCTGGGTTTCTTCCCATAGTTGTCGATTCTTTTCCTTTCTTCTTTTGCTCTTTTCTCCTCTCTCTCTTTTTCTCTTCCCTCTCTCTTTTTTCCTTTTTCTTATTCTCATTTTCTCTGGCCTTTTTCTTCCTACAATACTCTTTTCTCTTTTTCTCCATTACCTCAGCTTTTTCTTTCTTCCCTAATGGCCTTCTCCTTCTCTCTTTTTGCAGAGAAAAACTACAATTCCTCTTCTCTCTCTACTTGGACATCCCAGCCTAGAGACACACTCTCTCTTCTCTGTCCTAGTTACTTAGCCTATTAGAACTCTACCTTCATTGGTTTTGTTTGAATTCAAATATTTTAATTTGAATTTTAAACTGTAGAGAGAGAATTAGTTGTGTTTGATTTCTACCTTAATTACCCTTGTTTGAATATGTAATTATGTGACCAAGACCTATTGGACTCTTCATTGGGTTTTGGGGCCAATTCATTAGCTTTGTGTTCTGGCCCATATGGATTTGAAATCCAGCCCGTATATTAGTTCTTAATTAATTAGATAGTTGTCCCTTAGTTTCTCTTAATTGCTATTTAGTCCAATACTACCTAGTGTCTTTCATTAAATTCCCAATACATAATTAGTAAATTAATTAATGATTTAATTTATAATTATTCTAGTTAGGTCCGGGTCACTACAAGCAGGCTAACCGGTACGTCGGTAGGTCGCCGGATGTCCCCTGGGTTCACCGGTAGGCTAACTGGCACACCGATAGCCTGTTGGTTTGCCCAAAAACCAGCAAACGATACGAATTAACCTTCAACTCTCACTCATAATAAAATCAAATTCCGAACTACCATATCAAAATATCAAACAAATACTTAACTTACCTTTGCTAGGATGATCAAGCTTTAAAAGTTTAAGTTTTAATTAAAATAACTTGTTCTTCAATTTGAATTGATGTGCTATGTCATATTCAATGAATATGGCATCTCACCTAGATCCAAATAAAAAATAAAGAGTAATTGAGTTACTTACCTTTGCTGCTCATTGGATTCTTCTTCTTCTTCTTCTTCACCTTAGATCAAGTTCTGAACTTCTTCTTCTCTAGGCTCCTGAAGCTGCATCAGTCTTTTTCTCTCACTCTCTCTTGAATAATGAATCACGCGTCCACCCCTAGTGTTCTTATAGATTTCCTACACCTTCCTACTTAGTCTAGGAGTTGTTATCTAAGTTGGATTATGTTTTAGTTTACAATCCTTCGATGTAGATTAGTTTAATGCTAGCTGTTAGATTAAAGTGTCGTAGTTCTAGATGAATTAATCATTGGTTTTATCTCACTTTAATCCTATTCAGATTTAATGTCTCTTCCTTTTAATCATAACTATTAGATTAATCTAAGTGTTCTTGCGAAATCCTAACCATTGATTAAATTGTTCTAATTATGGTAGATTAATTATTATCTAATCTAATTCCTTATTGGTTTAGGATTAGTTCTTAACTCTTTAATTAATCCTAGCTATTTAATATAGTTTAGTTAAATTATAGCCTTTAGATCTAAGTTCCTACTTGTAGTTAAATTGATATTTATCTTCTTTTAATTACTAAGTCCTATCCTAATTAGAATCTTTATTATCTTTATTAGTGTCCTAGTGTTACTAGTCTTTAATTATCTTTTTTAACGTATGCTTCGTTCTTCAGCTATTTGGGATTCTTAATCAAACTCTAATTTAAGTTTTCTAGAAGGTATTAATTAAAAACGAATTTATTATGTTTTAAATCTTATTTGTTGGTTTGGGCTTAAGAATAACTTAAGCCCATTAATCTAATTAATTAATTAAGTTCCATACTTAATCAATTAAGCCCAATTAAAGTTTATATGCCCAATTCCTTTTGAATTTTACCCAGACTAATTAATGAAGTCCAATCCTTAACTAATTAAGCTTTAAACAATACATTATGTTTTGATGTGTGATCATACAGGGTCTTCATATAATAATATAGATTAAGATAAGTATATAATTATTATATAAGTGTTTAAGGATAGTTTATCCTATTAATTTACTATTGTACCCTTATAAAAAATAATTTTTATACTTCAATGTTTCGTGTTGTTACAGAAAATTAGCTTAGGCTCAGGGTCATTAGCATTTTCTAATTGGGTGGCTCAGGCTCTTAATTACCTCTTCCATGATGGAAACCCTGAAGAACGGGAAGGAAAAATGAGAGATGAGTGTTGCCCTTGATTGTTTAATTGACAATCAATCACCTTTTGAAAGGTATACTTGGATGCACCTTGATTATCTATTGACTTATGCATTTTATGTGATCATTTTAATGTTGAATCACGAAATTTCCATTGAAATTTCAGTTTGACTATACTATAGTGTCTGAACAACTTAGATCTATAGCAGCTTGATTGGTGTTGAAACCACCTCATAGCGGTTACCCTCTACACTACTTGGATCATCACTCGCTAACTGAGCTTGGAGCGGTCTCTTACGAGGAACCCTTTATTGGGTGAAGTAGAACCTTCCCCTCGAATAGGGCTCAGGGGTTTCACCAATCTTCCTCTTTGAAAGATTTCAAGCCACCCAACCTGTAATTTTTATCTTAGGATTCTTATAATATTTAGCATACTAGGCTCTTTCTAGAGTTTGATTGGATTAAAGCATTCTAGGTCCTTCCAAAAATGTAATATATATTTTAGGTTAAAATATTAAGCAATTTTAACATTGTGGGCTTTTAAAGACTTTAAACACTTTATTCTAATAATTAGCTTCTTTTAGGTGTATATGAATATTCTAGAATTTTAGTGATTTTAGTTTACTTTTAGAATATGGTACAAACTCAGAGAACTCGAACTACCATCGACAACAAACTTATAGACAAATGTTTGCAAGCACACAAGATTATCATAATCACTTGTTGTTTTTATGTATGAAAAACCCACTATAACTGGAGATTCCAAAAATAATATATTGGATTTTGCATCATCATAAAAATGAACACATTAAGACTTTATTGTTCATAACTAATTCAACCCTTTAATTATGAGAATGTAATTATCCTCCTCAGTTTCGATGAGAATCTCTTCTTAAAGAGAATCCCTAAAGAAATTATTTGTATAAACCTGGAAGTGAGTTCATCCTGTGAACCAAAGTCACAGCTTAGCCTCCTGATTGGCCTCTAAAGCTCTACTAAGGTATCGAGGACTGTATTGGTGACAGTATCTTCACTGTCCTGAAGCAATCAGGCCTTGCAAACGTTTATGTTAAATAATTCCTCAAAAGGAATTACAAAGTAGTTTGAACAATTCTTTTCTATGAAAAAATTTGAAAAATATACCCACCTTGCACATAATGTTGACGGTGAAGAAAAGTTGGAAATATTTGTTCAATCCTGATCAGTATCTACGAGCAAACCCTTTGTACACAAAGGGAAATAGGGGTGGTGGAGTTCTTGAATCCAATTTATATGTTGTGAGTTATTAGAAGCGCGTGTATGTACAAAACAGAATTATTAGAAGTGGGTGTGTGTATATATATATATATATATATATATATATATGATTTCTACCGAGTAATGATGAGGCTTTTATTAATTTCTGAGCTTTGATTACAAAATCCTCGTAAGAGTAATGCTGCAATTCGGTTGTTGTATTTAAGTATGAAAAACCCACTCTAATTAGAGATTCCAAGAATAATATGTTGGCTTTTGCATCAACATAAAGCTGAACACAACTAATTCAACCATTTAATTAAAATTTATGAGAATGTAATTTTCTTCCTCAAGGGCTGTATCGGTGACGGTACCTTCATTGTCCTGAAGCAATCAGGGCTTGCAAAAGTTTATGTCAAATAATTCTGTTCTAAGAAAAAATTTTAAAAATATACCCACATTGCACATATGGTTGACTGTGAAGAAAAGGTTGGAAATATTTGTTCAATCTTGAACAGTATTTACGAGCAAACCCTTCATACACAAAGGGAAATAGGGGTGGTGTTCTTGAATCCAATATATATCTTGTGAATTATTAGAAATGTGTGTATGTACAAAACGAAGTTATAAGGGGGTGGTGGAGGATATTTGTATCTATGGAGTGTTTCTTGCATTGCCCGTCTGAAAGGTTATATGTATAATATGTTCTTCATTTTACAAACTATGAATACACTGCATCTTCATTAAGGAGATTACAATTTTTCATAGATGTGAATTTGAACATGCATTATCACACATATAACATTTTGGATTGTCAGATAGAAAGTTTGGGAATAACAACTATATTGCTTGTTCATATATGGTTTAATATTTCTCTTACAATTTTAGCAACAATCTTTGTATGTTCTTCGAATACGTATCTTACCTGACTGTTTTCTTCTCATTTATCCATCTAGTATGGATAAACAAGAGTATAACATGTCATGTTAGCTAACGTATTTGAAGAGCCATGCAGAGATGTTGCCGAAATTTTTAGAGGAATATTCAACCATATAATGAATGAGTAACATGGTAGTTATTCCTGAATGGGCACATAAAATTATATATCATGCATCTTTCTCTTGTAGGTTATAAATGGTTTGGATATACACAAGTTGCACATCATTCTTACACACACATCTTTCCTTTTATGAACATCGCATATTTTTTTGTAATTAACAATTTAGCTTTTCTTGAAACAAAAATTAATGGTTAGGAATAAAAACTCCATATATGCATCATAAGTACTGATCATTCCACACTACATGGAAAAGATGGAAGAAACTAAAGCTAGCAATGGCTAAGTATAGTCCATTGGAAAAATTAAACTAGCTAATAACCTTCACTAAATTAGTAACATCGAATAACCAAACTATACCATGAGTTTGTTTTGAAGCCAAGGACAGTCTAATTGATGTACCATGATATGTTTTGTAGCAGATTTATGCTACACGTTATGGCACAACCACCCGTCGAGAAGGTGTTATTTTGTTATTGTCATATCGGAGGTGGGGTTATTATCAAAGCCGATAAGTCTGTGTCCTACGAAGGGGTTCTATAAATGGATTTGTAGTAAACCAAAGCATGCGGTACGATCAATTTGTTGATACCGCATGTGGGTAGTTTAATATCTCTCAAGTAGGAATCTCATTTAACTACGCCCTTAAGTTTGATAAGAGAAGTCTACTGTCACATCCCAAATATAAGAAAATTCATGTTGAACCCCTTAAGTTTGAAATATGAATCTCATCCCAAATAAACTTGGAGAGTGGTAATCAATATAGAGCCAAACCATACAAATTTATAAAACTTTAATGAAATTACCTTTACCGAAAAAAATCAAAAAATAACTAAGTCTATTACATCTAAAACAACTAAAAGAAAATAACAGAGAAAAATCAAATAAAAAAATCCTATTATTCGTGCTTAAATCAAATCCTATCCCTCTACATCGTATCTCAATAAGAAATAAATCCTATTACAAAATTCTAAGTAAAAATCACTCCACGCATTCATCCAATCCAACCATTTCATTATATACTTGTTTTTCATCTTGTTCTCACTTATCATTAAATTCTACATCTAAATTACCTGAAGGTTTTGCTCAAAGACGTCAACTACACTTAGCTCAGTAACATTTTCAATTGGAATAGGGTCAAAGCCACTCTCCAATGATATAACATAGACTAAATAAAAATTAATATGCAATAACATGATAAATATGCAATGTGTAAGTCAATGTGATGCATGTCCATATTATTAATGAATGCAATGCATGCTTATGCAACAATGAACAAATATTCACCAAGTGTGATTCATGCAAAAACATATGCTGTGCAATCATGCATGTTGTTTAGAATTTGAATAATGTATGTCCCATACTAGACCAATCAATTACTGAGCATGATGTTGTAATGAACCATCCCTCGAATACACGGTCACTCTCAGTAAGATATTCCATGTGCGCATTATAGTTTTAGGAGGCTTTGATCAAGAAGGCATAATTCCCCCACTTATTTTCGATCACGGGAATATAATCAAGGCGTCAAAAATATGAAATAACCTCAGTGAGCCATACACTAACCGAATGCCAATAGAATTTCACTCGGCATTCGTTACGTATAATACGCTATCGAGCTGAAAATAAAGTGGTATATTGGGGTATCAAATCCCTCAACCTATGAAATCAGTCCATCCGGAACTTCCTCACCATATCATGATGTTCAAATCACAATATCACTCAATTAGATCAGAATCTTCAACTATTGTGAAGATATGATGGTAAAGTCAAGCATATGACCAGAAATATGGTCATTAATGCAATCAAGTTTTGTTGTGCATGTATAGTGATTGTGCACACTAACTAAGCATGCATTATGTGTACAGTTGTGAAATAACTCTAAATAATCAATATGACGGTATGAATCATGGTATATACTTCATTATATTCAAATCAAATCATGTATAATATATGAATAAACATGTGAAATTATTAATCAATCAAATTAACCATCCAATCATATCATAAAATCGTCGTAATCAACATATAATTAATTAAGAGTAATCAGAAATCAAATTCAATGTACAACAATCAACAATCAACCGGGAAAGGACTGACTGGCAGGCTAACTGGCACACCGGTTGGCCACCGGCAGTCTAGGCAAGGGGCTCAAAATCAATGCACAGAGTCTCATGACTGACTGACAGGCTATAGTCAAAAGGTCCAAAATTAACGTACAGGTCACTAGACTGATCGGCAGGCTAACCGGCACACCGATTGGCCACCGGCAGTCTAAACAGAAGTTCGAAAACAAACACACAGACACCTAAAACCACCGGTAGGCTAATTGGCACATCGGTTGGCCACTGACAGGTTAGATAGGGCCCCACAACAATATTAGAGATCCAGCAGGCTAATCGGTACACCGGTTGGTCCGCCAGATGCCCTCTGGGTGAACCGGTAGACTAACCAGCACACCAGTAGTTTGCCGGTTGCCCAGAAACCTGCAAAATGCACACAAATCATATTTTGAGTTATTTTTAGCTAAAACATCCTTCTAACACATATATTAAAATCAAAATCAGAACCAAACCCAATCAAATATCAATCAAAGCAATAGCTTACCTTGGCTAGGATGATCATGCTTAAAAATCTTAAGTTTTAGTTAAAAACAACTAGTTCTTCAATTTGAATGAACATGATATGTCATATTCAATGAATATGGCATCTCACCTAGATCCAAATCAAAAATAAAGTGTGATTGAATTACTTACCTATGTGATACTCGTCGGATCTTCTTCTTCTTCTTCACCGTAATTCAAGTCTGAACTGTTCTTCCTTAGCTCTAGCTCCAGAAATTCAACTTCTTACTTAAGATTATGATTATGAATGACCAAGGTAGTGATTATATAGTTTTTAATGAATGTCCTAGTTAGTCTAGAAGTGTTCTTTGTTTAGGATTTTGTTTCTATTCCTAACCCTTAGACTTTAGTTGGTTAAATCCTCACCATTGATTGGGAATACTACTTCTAGTAAAACTCAATCATTGTCTTATCTAGTTTCCTAATTAGACTAGAATCTATGTCTTTTAATCCTAGCCTTTAATTTAATTCACTTGTTCCTAAGAAATCTCACCCGTTGATTAACTTATGAGATTATGATTGTGTGTGATGCACTTTAGTCAGTCAGCTGAGCACTATGCTCGGTCTGGACAGCAGCGAGCCTAGCGCTTGTCTCGGCCTGGACAGTGAGAAATCTCTTGATCCTTCTGAACCAGCTGAGCATTCACCTCCTCTAGACCAGATTGCAAGCTAGCGATCTCCGCCTCTCTAGTCATCCTCTCATGAGATTGCGGCCACAACCTGGATGGGGTGTGTCCCATTCCCATCCAGCGAACACGGCTGCACCTCTTGGATCCCATGACCCGAGCATAGTTGTCATCACGGCTGGTGCTGTCTTGTGGTCCCTCTAAGAGGGACGCTCTAACCTGGTCCATCTGCTCCTGCAAGCATACAACAGATATATGATTAGGAAAGACCTTGCAATTCCGATCAAGATACATTTAATCACAAAGATCAAGAAGAAGAGGAAAGGGAAAAAAATAATAATAGAATCATTTAAAATCAAATCCGACCCCAAAGCATTATAGGACAAGGCTCATCATGTAATTCCAAGGTTTTATCTTCAAAATAAACCCTTCGAACACCATTTTTATTAGAATACGCAACTTATTGCAGCCGTGGATAAGTGTTCACAATGAGTTATCCAAAAGTACTTACCCAAAAGTATAAGCAGACGAAACATCAGTTTAAGTTTGGGGATATTCCTACCAAAAACAAAGTTGGGGGATACAAATATTATTTTCTTAGTTTCACTAACGTATTTAGGACTTAAATATCATTTTTAGCTTAATTAGAAAGTGTTTTATTAAGTACAAAATAAAAAATAATTACTTAATTAGGTAGTGCCAAATATAGCAACAACTACTTTCTAGGATCCTTTCATGCCTAATGGGAAAAAGTGAAAGAAATCAAAACCAGGAAAGGCTGCCTATCTCTCATCAACATTGATTCACACTAGAAATGAGACACTTAGGACTCACATGTTGTTTTGTTCTTCTTTCTTTTCATACTTTTTCAGCTGTCATTTTTTTTTCTTTTAGTAAAACTAAAGAAACGCTAACTTCTCATTCTTTAACCATGAGTGCTTTTCTATAAAGTAGGTTCGACATGATAAGGAGTACTACACTAGTGCATTTGATAAAAGTGAGAGAAATCAAAACCAGGAAGGGCTGCCTATATCTGTTTATCTTTCTTTCTTTTCAATTAGTTGATAAGGAAAATTAGGCACCAAAAATTAAAAGACTACTGGCATATATTAGGCTGCATTCAAAGATATCAACCAATTGAAGAAAGGAATAATAGCAATTCTAGACCAAAATCTACATTGCAAAACTTAAAGCAACAACAGAATCTCCACCTTGATAAATGTTCCACTTATTTTAAGTGCTTTCACAAGTAATCTTTGTTTGCACCAACATGAAAATTAGAGAGTAGAAAACCAGAGCCTTGAAAACAATTGTAAGCTGAAACAGAAAGCTCAATATTCACTTGTGTATGTAACAAGTAGAACATTTTCCATTGCATATATATTTTAACATTATGTCACTAGTGTAGTAATAAGTCATGCCAACCCTAGATCTAACTACTTACCCAAACAAACAAACCAAAAGAAAACTGGCCAGCACTTTCTTCCTATTTCACCATAATATTTACGCTTGCAAAATAGCGAATCAAGATATGAGAATTAACAAAAAGAAGAAGACGACCAATGGTGTAATCACCTCAACAAAAAGAACATTTAACCACAAACATTCTTGTGCAATCTTGGCAACTCTGGAACGGGGACACTGCCTACAACTTCAGCAGTCCCATCTGGCTATCTTACCTTGTGAGTATCTAGTGTAAACTATTAGTTGTTATCTTATCTCTTTAGTCATTCTGTTTTTTCAGATTCATAGGTGTCAAATAAGCATCTGACTATCCTACCTTGTGATGATCTAGTGTAAACATAATTTGATTTTGAATATATATAAATGAAACATAAAGAATAAAAAAAAAAACTAGAGATTAATTACTTTCAAGGAAGCTACTAAAGCAGAGACGGGCTCTCCACTCTTTTTCTTACGTGTCTTCGAAAAGATAGCTGCCCGAAGGACCGACTGTTCGAATCCAGTCTTCAGCCGCTATTAGAACACAAAACAAACAAACAAAAAAAGACATGTTATCAAATTACAAGTATGTAAAATTCAAAAAACAATTATCAACTTAGTAGATAATAATTAAGTAGAAATTTACCTCTTCCTCCCTCACCTTAGCAAAGCTCTTCGAACCAGACGTATGCATGAGTTGTTGATTCGATCTGTTCGTTTTATTTATCTTGCTCAACTCTTGCATCACATAATCAACATGTAGGTTTTAATTATTTATTGTAATTTGTAGTCCATGATAATAAGGAAATATAAAATATATACA
>JAUPMG010311008.1:0-16229 GCA_031762675.1 Pachysandra terminalis
TTTTTTTCTGTATCGTGTTTTACAGGAAGTTATCGTATCGACCTGGTCGATACGCGATACGTATCGCCCGATACGGGAGATACGATACGATATTTAGAACTATGGTTGAATGAGAAATTTTATCAAAATGTATTTATAATCCTAATACTAACTTCTTTTCAAGAAACTGAAGTCAATGTAGTTCGAAATGCATTAAATTAGATTCTCTGGAAGGGATGTAGGCTGATTATTGATGGAGACGTTAGCATGAACGTGGTGTGTGATGCTATTATGGAGCAATTCAGGCTGTCAACGGAACCACATCCTCAGCCTTCTGAGGTAGCACGGGTTGACAACACTTCTATTCTGGTAACAAAGCTATGATTGCTTTCTATTTTTCATGGTCGATATAGTTATTTTATATGGTGTGATGTCATTCCTATTAACTGTTACATCTTACTTGGTCATCCCAGGCTGTAGATGTGTATCATAGTGCAAAGGCAAATAATCCTATTTCATGTTCAACTACTAGCAAACTGTTTTGAAGCCTATCAGTGTAGAAGATATTAAGAAATATAAAAAAGGAGAAGCCTAGGAAGGTAGATGAACAGTGAAAAAGTCTCTTCATCTTGTGACTAAGAAGTAATTTGAAGTAAAGAGCAGAAAGTGTGGAGTTTTATATGTTGTAGTAGCCAAAGAACTGAAGATTACAGCGGCTGTACTTGCTCTAGAGGTGTATGCATTGGTTTCAGACTTTTCAGATGTTGCATCATTAAATTTATCGAATGAGCTTCATCCTACACGTGATATTCAACATGCTATTGATGTGGTGCCGAGTTCGCAATTACCTATCTACTAGCTTATTGGATAAATTCAGTTGAACATGCGGAACTTGAACAAGTTGATGGGTTTCTGTCAAGGGTTTCATTTGTGATTGTCTTAGTCCATGTGCTGTGCTTGCCTTACTCACGCGTAAGAAAATGGTAGTTGGCTATTGTGTGTTGACAGCCGCGCAATCAACAAAATTACTATCAAGTATAGGTTTATGATACCTTGACTTGATATGTTGGATGTAATGGCAGGTTTTTCCATCTTCACAAAGATTGACTAAAGAGGTGCTACTACCAGATCTGGTTATATTTTTTTGCAACTCCATTTTCTATTTGCTGTCTAGATCTTGACCAGCCAACCACTCATCCACTCATCCTTTCAACCATCTCCATCAACCATAATAACCAAACACAAACAAAACTATATATATAACCCAATCGAACAGCCTTACTAAACCCTAATTCCTGCCCCAAATCCCTTACTTATCAATCCATATTTATCCTTAGGTGATTGCAATGTCCTAAGCCTATTATCCCTTCTATAGTGCTTAATTTCAAAGATTTGCATCACCACTATTCCTAGTTCTTGGTATGATGATGCAAATCCATAAATTTATGAAAAATTCTCTTGTAATCATCATAAAAATGGAAACCGGCAAGCGAGACATTGATATTGTGGAAATTGATTCATTTCTGTATCCAGTGTTAATAATTATCATCCATATCCAGACCCATTTGTATCTCCGCAGTCATGTTTTTATATATTGACTCTAATCTAAATATTAAATTACAAATATGTCTTTGCATAATTTATAGTACATAATCTTTGTTGATTACAAATACTTATTATAAAACATATCTTTTTTTTTTTCCCCGGAAGGTAAGTAAATATTTTATTGCTAACTGATATTGCAAATTACATCCTTATATACATTTTGCCAGAGGCATCATTTGAGAGGATCTCTCTCAGTTCAGTAGGGAGCTCATCATTCTTTAAATACATTATATCATCTAGTCTATGGCTAAAACTCGCAAGGAAACCAGCAGCTGAATTTGCTTCTTGGACAGTATGCACAAGTCTGCATCCTTGAAAAAGCAGAATCTTATCTTGTTTGCCCCCTGATATACAAGGTAAGATAAATTGAAGATTATACAAAAATAGGATAAGTTCTATACCACCCCATAGCTTTAAATACCAGTTTAATTGCTAGTATTAGCCTAAATGACCCCAGGCTGCTAGCACATTTTATAAAGGAAAGAGAATGCAACACCATAAGTGAAGAGAAAATGGGATATTGCATCCACATGTATAACACAATTGTTTGTTTATCTGTTCCAAATGGACACATCATAATTTTTTAAGTGCATGAATTGCATTGTTAGTTATTTCTTTTTCTAAGTGTAATGAACCCTAAAGCTACTTATACACAAAATTTCTTTTGTGTTTTTTTCCCCAGGTTGATTTGCGTAAAGCATATAATTGTGAGATAATGCTCACAAAAATCAAAATGCCTCTTCCAGATATGATTGTAAGTTATTTTTTTCTTTTGTTAATACGATAGCTCAATGTATACAAAATTGAATTGATAAAGCAAGCGAATTTTTTTTCTGTCTGTGTATGGGTTCTTTTCCACATGTGTGATGCATCAACATATAAATTTTAAATTATGAATGGCACAGTTTAGCCAATCTCGAACTGCTGATTTTCAATAAGATTGATATCTAAGATAGTTTTGTTAATTGGCATTGACATATAGTTGAAACTGGTTACTGATGCGATAGGCATACTTGGGTTCAGTTTCTGCAAGAAAGATAACATGATGCTTTATAATTCAGAACCTGCTTTACAGCCTAAAACATGGCAAGGGAACTCTAGCATCACACCTTGTCAGCTCCCACATAAGAGGTTAAAAACTTCGTCATCTTAATTTTGTTATTGCTGGTTTTTTTTGGACATGTGGGCATAAAGTAGAATTTTGGGTTTCTAGAAGTTTCCTAGCTGTTTTAGGAAAATTTTCCTTATTTCTAGTGTTTCTTTAACTTGTTTTCATAGCCGAATAAGGATCTTTTATTAGTATCTGGTCAATTCCAGTTGTAGTAGGCGAAATCTAGGAAATTCAAAGCCTGTATAAGAGTATTGATGTCATTCAAAGTCTGTATAAGAGTATTGTTGTCCAACAAATAGATTGTTGATTGTTGCCTGAATTCAGGTTACTTCAGTAAAGTTGGGAGATTTTAATCTGCTGTCATGTGTCCAAAAATTATGTTCAACACTAGGTGGACTTTTTGCTCCTATAATTTGTTGCTATATTGTAGAATAGTATTAGATCTATTTCCTTTTTTGATAACTAACAGATATTTCATTAATTATCAAATGGCAGGGTATAATTACAAAGGATCACAAAGAGTGATCCGCATAGAAGACTGAGGGTACTTAGAAACAAAATTAGAAAGCATCTTGTAGGATATACATCAAAACTAGCAAAAAGAACCAAAGAAAACTGACAATTTCATTCCAGCAAAGTCATCTTCTCCGTTGGAGGCCCCAAATAATAAGCTTAATTCATCACCTCATCTCTAACAAGTCTATTTTCAGCCTCGTTCGCTGACCTAGGAATATGATTGAAGTGTAATTCTATCTAATCTCCCCAAAACCTGGCTAAGTGGACAAAATGGATAAATTTCCAAGGGCATCTTGATTCAGATCTCATCCAAGCAATGACCGATGTAGAGTCTCCCTCCACTTCTATAGCCCTAAAACCCAGGTCTTTAGCCTCCTTCAAACCAGTTACCAATGCATGTAAATCTGTTCTTGTCAAATCTCCCTCACCAACGGGACCCGAGTATAAATGAATAATATGGCCATACTGATCTTTGAATAGTCCTCCAATCCCAGATGGTCCCGGGTTCTGAAAAGACGATTCATCAAAGTTCAATTTGATGAAATCATCCCTGGAGGCTGCCAACTAGCCCTAACATGGGGTCTCCATGGTGATGATGGGATGATAGATGTCCACTCCTTAATGATGTCTGTAATCGAGAGGCCTCTGGACTTAGGAAGCACAACCATCCATGAAGCAACCGTCAGTCTGCATGCTTCAATGATACCTTGTGTGCTAGTCGTCTTGTTCTGAAACATTCTTCCATTTCTTTTCCCTTGAATCAACCAAAAAACAGCATGGAAGATGGCTCCATAGATTATCTTCCCTTGTTTCCCCAGACTGGGAAATCTCCACTAATCCATCAAAGACTACACGTATAAGGCATGCCGCCTTTTGGACAAAAAAGAATCATATCCTCCTTGCGACCTCATAGTGTAAGAAGAGATGATCCACCGACTCACAGTCCTTTCTGCACATGACACATATTTGGGAGAGAGCGTAATTCCTCCATCTTTGTAACAAGTCGGAGGTATTAATTCTGTTCAGAATGCCAGTCCAAGCAAAAGCGTTAACCCTGAGGGGCAAGTGGGGTTCCCAGAGTTTCTTAAGGGAGAAGAGTGAAAAAACACTGCTAGAGGATTCGCGAATCGCTGAGAAGAAGGATTGGACAGAAAAGGACCCATTCCTATTAAGGACCCAAATGCTAGTGTCAGGAATAAAGGGATCAGGGAAAACACTATTGAGGGACTCAAGAAGGCTGGCTAGTTCACCCATATCTGCAGGCTTAAGATCTCTTTTAAACTCTAGAATCCCAACCCATCAGATACCAAGGATCTTCTATTTCTAATCAAATGCAAGAGGCAGGGAAACCTGGAAGCTGGAAGCCAGTGAGGACTTCCCTCACCAAACATCCTCCTAGAAGTGAATACGAGACGCATTACCTACAGTTAATCGAGAATACTGATATAATATCGAGGCAATGGCAGCGATCGCCTTCTAGGGACTAGCAAAATATATTCTATCTTGGGGACGTCCCACCCATTGTTGTGAATGCCATTTTGCTGCGAATCACTTTAAACCACTAAGATATGTTATCCGTGCTGAACTTCTACAACCATTTGCCCAACAGAGCCGAATTTCGTGTGCGAATGTTTCCCAAATTCAGTTCCCCCCACCTGTTTGCTTTTACACACTGTATCCCATTTCCCTAAGTGATTCTTCTTCCTCGCTCCTCCCCCTCCTTCCCATAAGAACTCCCTTTGTGGCTTCTTAATGTTCTAGGCTACCTTCACAGGGATTCTAAAAGGGATAATATATAGGTAAATGGGCCAGGGATGCTTGGATCAATGTAATCCTCCTACCTAGAGACAAATAAGACTTCTTCCAAGATGCTAATCTCTTTTCCATTTTTGTAATGATCGGATCCCAAAAGTTTAATCTACAGGCGCTATCACCTAAAGGCAAGCCTAGGTATCGGATGGGCCATTCGTCTACCCTACGACCTAAGACATCAGCAAATATCTGAAATCGATGATGGGCCATCTGAATCCCTATGAGACTGCTTTTCTTCAAATTTTCCTTTAGACCGGAAACCATCTCGAAGCACTTAATTATGGATTTGATCAAGTGAGGCCTTGTTTGCCTCTAGGAACGTGCCATCAGCGAACTGGAGGTGTGAGGCAGTGGTCGACTCTTACCTTCAAACCTGAGATCAAACCCAAATCCTCTGACCTCGACAAAAAACAGCTAAAGACATCACCCACCAGTGAGAACAATAAAATTCATAGGGGATCACCCTACCGGAGACCTCTAGATGATGCGAAACTACCATGGATGCTACCATTGAGGATGAAAGAAAAAGATACATTACACACCCCTCAATCCACCTCCTCTATTGTGAACCAAAGCCTTTCCACTCAAGCACAACATCCAGAAAATGCCACTCCACCTTATCGTATGCTTTTTCTAGATTCAATTTGCACACAAGATCTTGCGACCGGCAATGAAGGCACTTTGATTAGCTGACAATATCCTCCATTACCTCTTTGAGTCTCAAAGCTAGCACCGTAGCAATTCCTCCTTTTTTATACAATTCATCAATTATCAAAAAAATTTGCACACAAGCCTCTTCTTTCCAAGCCGCTTTCTTTCTTCCACAATCTCTTTTGCAACCAGAATGCTTTCCAAGATATGGTGACCGACAATGAAGGCACTTTGATTAGCGGACAATATCCTCCATTACCTCTTTGAGTCTCAGAGATAGCATCGTAGCAATGATCTTGTACGGGCTAGTGACTAGGCTTATTGGTATAAACTCCTTAAGCTCCCTTGCCCCTTTCTGTTTGGGAATCAACACTAAAAAGGTCAAATTTGTGATCTTGTTGACTATCCCATTATCAAAGAGCTCCTTAAAGATCTCAATGATATTCAATTTGATTATCTACCACATATCCTAAAAAAAGGCCATAATGAAACCATCTGGGCCTGGCGCCTTATCCCTATCAAGATCCCAAATGGTCTTTCTGATTTCCTTTTTAAAACCCATCTCCAACCATTCATTATGAGACTGAGAGATCTTCTTTCCTCCAAAATTCCTCACATTAAATCTCATGCTAGCTCGGACTTATATAAGTTTGAGTGAAAAGAAGACAAGGCTCCTAGTACCCCCTCCTTATCCTCGACGAACTCCCCATCTAGGACTATCTGAGACACACGAATAGCTCTTGATCTTCCATTAGCTATTCTATGAAAGAATGTAGTGTTCCCATCCCCTTCCTTAATCCATGTCGTCCTAGACTCTTGCCTCCAGCTAATCTCTTCTTGCATAAGCAACAAATCTAATTCCCTTGTCGCCTCTCTCTCGTTCCTTTCTTCCTTGCCGAATGATCTGACTTGTTCCATGCTATCCAATATTTCAATATCCTAAAGACACCCCTTCTTCCTAACCTGGATCAAACCAAAAGAATTTTTATTCCGTTCTTTTAATCTCTATTTCAAAATTTTGAGGAATTTCATAAAGCGGAATCAAACCCTTCCCTCCCTTACTGCCTCCCTGCTCTCCCACCATTGCCCAACCTTATCTTTGAAGGATGGGTGTGTCAACCACATGTTTTCAAACCGGAAAGGGCTGGGACCATGACTAAACAAAACATGTGAGATCATTATGGGTCAATGATCAGAAGAGATCCAAGGGAGAATCCTTTGAACAATGTTGGGGAAAAGAGTCTCCCATTCAGCCGAGACTAGGCATCTATCAAGTCTGCACCATATTGTGTTTTCCTGAAAATTTGACCAGGTGTATTGGCCTCCTGTCAATGGGTAGTCCACTAGCTCAAGCTGGTTAATAAGGCTAGAAAATGAGTGCACAGTCCTAGTGACCTTTCCTTTTATACTCTTCTTAGCTACGAACCTGACAACATTGAAATCCCCAATAATACACCATGGCCGATCCCATTTAGCTCTGATATTTCTGAACTCATCCCAAAAGTCTCTCATTTCCCTATGACCATGCAGATCATAAACCCTAGTCAAAAGCCTTCCACTCCGTCCCCTACTCCTGACATTCTAAGTGACAGCAAGAATCCTTTCTAACCTCTGATACCTCCCAAACATCCTCGTTCCACATTATTACGATGCCTCATGATGCTCCCACCAAAGGAACATAGGACCACTTTACTTTACCGCCTCCCCATACTCTCCTAATCCGTCTCTCGGTCAACACCTGACGCTTAGTTTCCTAGATAGCTATTAACGAGGGTTTATATTTCTGATGCATTTCTTTAACTGCTCTTCTTTTTTACGCTTCCCCCAAACCTCGGATATTCCAGCTTATTATATTCATTTCTTTAACGCCCACCCCTTCCTTCATCCTCCTGTATCTACCCACTGCCGAAGGAATAGACAAAGGGACACTGTTTAGGTTAGACACCTCCAATCTAAAAAGCCTAGCTATGTCGGTATGTCCTCTGCACCAATCCAGATCTCATCATCCTCCTAGCTGTATTCCTCTCCTACTGGCTACCCTGTACCAACTGCTCCAATTTGGGTGAAAAGATATGAGAAACATCCGCACATTTATTTTGGATCTCTGAATAAGCTCCTGCAGTGTATAGGTCAGTATGGAACAGTTCTAAGCTGTTATTAGCAATGCAGCAAGAATGGTAATTCGGTAGTAGGTGGAAGGAAATATCCCCAAGCTGAATAATACCCAAGCTGAATAATACCACACATACCTGGTGAAGGCGTGAAAAAGGATACATTGTTGGGGAGATTAAGTCAGAGAAACAGACCACAGGGATATAGATTTCTGAGCAATACCTTCCCATAGGAATAACCACCCTGAACTGTTAACAAAGAACGAATTTCCCAGTTGCTCTAGTAGGAAGTCATAATATGGTGACTGTTTCAGGCTAAATCAATGTACTCTTGCCTCACTGTAGAGGCACAACTTGAACAACCAAATTCTTGTCTTCGGTACTCCATTCGTCATCCACGCTGACTGACCAGCGATTTTGTGATGATGCAGGTTTTTCTCCACCCCCCTTATCCGATTCCGAAGCTTTTATCGCCTTCAGGTCCTGGTACTACAGATCTCTTATCTCCCTAAGGCCGACTGTTAACTCTGCGATTTTTCCTTCTATCAGGGCCAAATGAGGGTTGATTGAAGCATTTAGTATGTTGAAGGTGATCTCTTCCATTTGGGTTGCCAGACAGTTCCCTGGGCTGTTAAAGATTGGATTCCCGTTACTGGTTTCTGCACTCAGACCACGATCAGGGCTTTCGGCTCGCATGGACTCAGCTGTGCAACCATTGGCCGGTGAAGAGATGTGAGTAGGGATGCGATTTGGGCTCTCTCTTCTTGAAGCGGGTTTTGGGTCCTACCTAATATCCTTCTACTAGCTTATGGGCTTCCAGAATGCTGATGAAAGTGGGCCGGACGTTCGCCGCACATGCAGGCCAAACACACCTCGGCGGACCACGCGAATGGGCTGTACTGATCCCTTTTTCATGCTAATTGCTGATCCAATTGGCTGAACATTCTCCTGATCATTCAAATTTGAATTAACGCTGCAATCGTCTTGAGCTGGTATAACAGATGAGTCCCTGTCCGTGATTTGAACTGATCTCCTGGCCACGTGTCCTCCATGCATTTCCCCTCCTGACCCCCTAGGTACACACATGGTTATCTCCAGACTACTCTCCTCATTCCGGTTAAGCCCCTCAAACCACAATCTTCCACGTGGAGTATTAGCATCCATGTCAGCATCTTCTTTAACCGAACACCCCCCATTTTCTCTCTCCTGAACCTGCAACTGTAATCTACAGCATGAACAAACCATCTTGAGTTGGATGATAAAGTTGTCATCCTTAATTTTAATGGCAATGGCATGTGGGATTTAAAGTGAATTGCATTCGCACGCACTGATAAATGCAAACTCGAGGATTCTGCCTCTCCTAGTTTCCTCCCCAACTTGGAGAAGGCCTTCGCAGAGGTCACCTATCCCTCTAAACACATCGTCAGACCAGTAATTAGAGGCAACCCCCTAGCAATGTATCAGATCTATTTCTACTACTGTTCTTCATATAGGTTCATTCACTGCAAAATCTGATTTACTGAGAAAAGAAGTTACTGTTTTTGATGACATCAGAGCTAGAGTTATCATCATATTTCGTTATTCAATACAACTATTTCTTATTAAGATGGTAAATAATGGCGGTTTTCACAGGCTTTCTACTTGTATGGATGCCACCGATGTTTACACTTTACATAGACCAAGTGAACAAAAACCAATTGAGGGTATGAAATCTCAATTTAAGGTGCTTCTTCTAATAGAAAGGGGGTTGAGAAGGGTTCTTCTTCAATGCGTTAGCAAGTAGTATTAGAACAAGCTGCTGCTCCACAAAATCAGTGTTGATTGATTATGAGGTAAATACAATAAAATCAGACATTACATGAATATGGGGTTAATATAGACCATGGTTCAACATATCGTATTGAGATAGCATATCGGTCAGTCAAAAAATGGGAACATATTGAGATACATATCAGATACACGTGAAAACACTGTAAAAACTATGGATGCGGTGGATACGCATGGAAAATGGTGGATACTGAAAACAAGACTCATTTAGTTACAAAAATAAGTTAAAAATATGATAGATTAACATGTTTTTCATATTATAGACCTATCCACATAATATATATATATATATATCAATGTGGAAACAAATCGATACACGAGCAAGTGCATGGAAACTTAAAAAAATAGTCATTTAGATCTATGAATTTTACTTGAAAGTCATAGATCCATATACTAGAACTTCAAAACATGCTTTTAGACCTAACAAGTATAATTTAGAATGAAATAAAACAATCTTACAATGCATACCTTGAAAAGCTATGCAAGAAAAGGAAAAGTGATTTTTAAGCTCCAAATATTAGATTGTTTCAGTCAAACTAAGAAGATTTTAGGATTAAATTGGCTATATTTGAATGGGGTTTGGTTTTTTGGTTAGGGATAGAAGAAGGGTTAAACAATGAATGGTTCATTTTCACGCCTTTACTTGTAAAAAAAAGGCAGAGGCATTGCATGTATCGAGTATATTGATCGAATATAGTTGATTAATTGTAACATATAGACCTTATTGACGAATACAGTCAATATGTTACTTGTATCGAATTGTATAGTGTAAAAATTAGCTTATCCTAAAATACACCTTAGCATCGTGCCGACAAGGTGGATACAAGATACGTATCGACCGTATAAGATAAGATATTTTGAACCATGATATAGACACACCTTAATTTCCATGGAGTGCTAGATCCTGATGGTTTATCGATTGGTTATCTACTGTTGAGGTGCATTTTGATTATAAAGTGAACCCCGATAGAAGCAAAATTGGCACGTATGTATAGTAACATTGTGGCTTTCACTTTAGGCTCTCAGAAGGATGCGTGATTGGATCCAGACATGGTTTAAAGTATCTTATCTTATCTGTTGATAAGTATCTTGTATACACTCTGTTGGCACAATACACGTGCATTTTATGACAAGTTATTTCCTACTCGGTATCAATCGATACATGTAATATATCGATCGTGTCAATCAATACAGGTTACAATATATCAACCAATACACTTGATATAACATTCGCTCCTTTGTTCGACTCTCCTTCTATCCCAAACCAAAAAACCAAACCCCACTGAAATGCAACCAATTTCATCCCAAAATCTTGTTAGTTGATTGACAACATATATGTGGAGCGTAAAAGCACGTTTTCTCTTTTTGCATTGTTTTATGAGGAATGCATTCTAAGAGTTTTTGTTTTCATTCTAAATCATACTTTTTATGTCTGAATTATGTTTTGGAATCTTATTTCATGGATATATGGATTTCAAGTTTCACTTGAAATCCATAGATCTAGTAGCCTATTTTTCAAGAAATATACAATGTTCTTAGAGATTTTTTGAAAAATAATGAATCATTTAAAAAAAAAAAAAGAAATCTAATAAAAAATATTTTATAAAGTTTCTAGATAAGATGAATCTAAGGCTGATCTATCAGCTTAATAGATTAATCGTAATGTTTGAAAAAATAATGTTTGGATATAAAATAATTTAATATTTTTAAATAAATGATTCAATAGTTTCTATTTTAAAAAAAAATAAAAGTACACAATGTCATCCTAGATTAGGTTTTATACTTGTTTGATCATATATATTGTATCTTAAAAATAAAATATCATCCTATGAATTTATAATTTAGTTAATACACACACACACACACCCACCCACCCACCCACCCACCATTCCATGAGATATGAATATTATTTTTTTATGTTTGATTAGTTTAAGTGATATATTATGACTTTCCTTTACACTTATTGAAGTTTTTTTAAAGTGTCCATACATCTGCGTGAGTAGTGGTTGGTTTCCACATTAATATATGTATTATATGTGTGGGTTTAATATATTAAGAACATGCCAATTTATCCTATTTTTAGAATATCTTTACATATGAGTAAGTATTGTTTTATTTATTCACCATTTTCCTTGCGAATTCAGCGTATCCATGATTTTTACAGTGTATCCACGCGTATCCGATAAGTATCCTTTTTTGGGCCAACCGATACACTACCTTGATACAATATTTTAAACCATGGATCCAGACTTCCACTAGCTTCATGAGATGGACTGAGGAAGGAGTTAAAGGCCAATTTTTGTCGCTTAACAATTGTAAGAGACCTATATACTCGACTTCAAGACCTGAAGCAACATAGGAAAAGCTTACAAACTTATACAAAATAGTTCTATGAACTTTTTACTTGTGCTGCGTTTGGATATTGAGAAAATGTGAGAGAATGAAAGAAAGTTCACTTTTTTCACATTATGGATGCGTTTGGATACCAAGAAAATGCAAGCAACTGTGGGGCTGACTAGTTTTGTGAGAAAATGAATGATAAAAATGATGCTTTTTTTTTCTTGCAAGATTAGTTTGAATGTGTAGTGAGAAAAGGTTTTTTTGTCTTCTTACATTGCCTTTCCCAAACATCCGACTTTACAAGGGTTGACATTAGGGGTGCAACTCGGATCGATTTGGTTCGGGTTGACATCAACCTAGGTTAACCTGAAACTGAACCGAACTGAATTGAGAACCGAACTTCCCAACCCAGAAACCAAACCGAACTGAAATGAAAACCCTAAACCCAAACTAACCCAACCCAATATATCTATATTTTTTTGATCGATAACGAAGATTATATAAATAGAGAAGAATGTACAAAAGCAAGCAAAAAATAATTAGTTCCCTAAGACAAGGAACCAACTGCAAAGAAAAAAGAGAAAAAAAGAGTCAAAAAGACCCAAAAGAAAAGATAGTATAAAGAACTACATCACATATATGGTCTCCCAACATCTGACAAGATCCAAGGAAGTCACATTATGAAATTTTGGAATAACCCTACACCAAGCAGCCATAGTACCCACATTCAAATCAATGAGACGGTTCGGGTTCCTCCAAGAATTCTCAAAAATCCTTTTGTTTCGCTCACCCCAAATATACCAAATGATACAGAAAAACAGTACCTTGAAAATACTCTGTTTCTTCTTCCCCAAAGTAGAAAAACTCCATTGATCAAGAGGGTCTCTCACATGTCTCGGGGGGGATCAAACCAAATCAGCATTCCTAACAAAGAAGTCCACACCCTAGCAGCATAAGCACAAGAGAGAAAGAGATGGTCAACGGATTCTTCATTATGCATACACATCACACAAACCTGAGGGGACAGAGCCATGAGCTTTCTTCTCCTCTGAAGATTATCTGTAGTGTTGATGCGATTAAGGAAAACAGTTCACACAAATGCTTTTACTTTAAGAGGAACTTTAGACCCCCAAAGACGAGAGGTGGAGAAAGGAGTCAAAAGATTAGGACTACTCTTCCGAATAGAGCCAAAAAAAAGATTTACAAGAGAAACTGCCACTGGGATCTAGACACCAAACACAGGTATCAAGGGAACACTCATCAATAAAAATTGCTGGATGTGTGGCTTTGTCCCACATCGGTAAGACGAACAAGCTATGTGCGGTATTTAAGTGCCGTGGTAAACCTCCCCTCTTGAGAGGTCTTTTGGGAGGAGTTAGGCCCGTTGGGCTTCTACATGGTATCAGAGCTTTGTTTCGTTCTTGGTCCCGTGCCGCTGTGTTCGGCTTAAGGGGGCGTGTTGGATGTGTGGCTTTGTCCCACATTGGTAAGACGAACAAGCTATGTGCGGTATTTAAGTGTCGTGGTAATCCTCCCCTCTTGAGAGCTCTTTTGGGAGGAGTTAGGCCCGTTGGGCTTCTACAAAAACGTTCTTAAGGAGATGAAAAAGATTGCTTTAACTCATCCTCCTCCACCAATCTTGGATCCCGTCGAAGAGGAACATTCCAAGAGGGACCCGAAAGAGACTAACTCAAGACATCAGCAACAAGGGAATCCTGGCAACTAACTAATCGGAACTCTAAGGAAACAGGAGGCCAAGGAATTCTCACCCCACCAGACATCAGACCAAAAGCGAATAAACAAACCTAAACCTACTGAAAATCTGACCTTATTGGAGAACAAAGGAAAAAGAGAGGTAATATTCTTCCAAGCACTAGTCGATTTAATAGTAGCCCTAGGGTTGACATCCCACCCATTTGAATGAACACCAAATTTACTAGCAATGACGGAACGCCACAAAGTCTTCTTCTCAGTGCTAAATCTCCATAGCCATTTCCCTAAAAAAGCCAGATTCCGCGAGTGATGATTGCCTAGGTTAAGCCCACCTTTTTCCTTCCCCTTGCACACATCAGCCCATCTCACTAAATGATCCTTTTTTTTCCCCATCACCCTCCCAAAGAAAGTCTCTCTGGAGTTTTTCCATCCTATTAATCACTGATTTAGGAGCCTGAAACAAAGACATAAAGTACGTAGGAAGGCAAACTAATGACGCTTGAATCAAGATAATGCGACCTCCAAAAGACAAGTAATTACGCTTCTACGCAGTCAACCTTTTCTCCATTTTCTCAATAACCGGTGACCAGAACTGAGCACTTTTGTGATTCCCATTCAAAGGCAAACCCAAATAAGTCATCGGCCATCTCCCCACCCCACGACCCATAACTGCACAACACTCCTGAAGGTAGGACTCCTCCACATTGATACCAGACAAGCTACTTTTTTCCAGATTCACATTTAGCCCCGACACCATTTCAAAACATTAAGGAGACATTTGGTCCAAAACACATTATCTTTTGATGCTTCCAAGAAGATGATCGTATCATCCGCAAATTGCAAATGAGACAATAGGAATAATGATCTCTCCCAACTTTAAAGCCCTAGATTCTACCAATCTTCTCCACTGTCCAAAGGAAACGACTCAACACGTCTCTCACAAGGGTAAAAAGAAGGGGGGAAATGAGATCTCCCTGTCTAAGGCCACATGAAGATGGAAAAAAACCAGCAATGCCCCCATTAAGACATAAAGAGAATTGAACATTACTAATGCAACCCTTGATCCACCTACACTACCGATCCGGGAATCCTTTCCATCTCAAGATAGACTCAACAAAGTTCCACTCAACCTTATCATATGCCTTTTCCAAATTGACTTTCTAAACAAGACCTTTCCCATCCAATTGTTTCCTCTCTTCAATACACTCATTAACGACAAGGATACTATCTAAAATCTATCTCCCTTTGATGAAAGCACTTTGATTACAAGACACCACTTCCCCAACCACTTCTTTAGGTCTATTCGCAAGAACTTTAGCAATGATCTTATAAACGCTAGTCGTGAGGCTGATGGGTCTAAAATCCTTTGTTCTCACAACACTTTTAATTTTAGGGATCAAAGCAAGGAAAGTGCAGTTAGTCGCTTTGTTTATAATCCCACTCAAATGAAACTCCTTGAAAACCTTCATCAAATCATCCTTGACAATATCCCAATAATCCTGGAAAAAAGCCATAGAAAAACCATCCGGACCCGGCACTTTATTTCTATCAAGTTCCCAAACTGCCATCTTAATCTCCTCAATCTCAAATTCTCTTTCTAACCACCCCACTCTACTCTCCTCAATCTTAGGACTCTCCAGCCTATGAAGGTCAAAAATCCATTTCTGGTCCGAGGAATAGAGATTTCTGAAAAAATCAGTAAACTCCTTTTCAATACCACTAGGATCCTCCACAGCACCCGAATCGGACATCAACATAGGAATGACATTCTTTCTGTTCCTAAAGTTGGCCATTTTGGAAGTATTTTGTGTTGCCATCACCTTCTTTGATCCAAAGGATTTTAGATTTTTGTCTCCAGCATATCTCCTCTTTCCTAAGAATCTCCTCAAGTTCTAATTTCATATTACCCCTTCTATTCGAGTCGTCCCCATTCAGACCTGAAACTTCTTCTAACCTATCCAAGCTACAAATATTCTCCAATAATTCCTTTTTTTATCCGGGATCCAACCAAAAACCTCCTTATTCCAAAACGAAGCCTGCCTTTGATCTCTTTAAGAGCCCTCATAAATTTGAAACTTTCCCAACCCCCCAAAACAAGTACATCCTTCCACCAAGATCTTATCAATTCCACAAAGTTAGGATGTAGAAGCCACATGTTCTTGAATCTAAAAGAAGGGGACCACCTAAAACAACCTTATCAGTATTCAACAAGAGGGGGGTATGGTCAGAAATGGGTCTAGGCAACACCCCCAGGGTAGCACAGGAAAAATGTGACTCCCAACTAGAAGACACGAGGAATCCATCCAATCTACAGCATAAGGGTTCTCCAGGAAATTAGACCAAGTAAAAATCCCCCCAAGCCAAGAAAAATCATACAGCCCAAACCCATCAATAAATGCTGCAAACTCCCTCATACTCCTAGTAACTTTTCTTCCCCCCAACTTCTCATGAGAAAATCTGATTAAATTAAAGTCACAAGAAATACATCATGGAAGGTTCCAGAGATCACTAATGACCTTAAGTTCCTCCCAAAACAAGCTTCTAATCCTAGGCTTATTAGGACC